>JANZLF010000008.1:36815933-36830751 GCA_026546835.1 Erythroxylum foetidum | reverse complement strand
TTGTAATCTTTCTGAATATGCTATTGTGAAAATCTGTAAATTGCTATATGATATTCTGAATGTGCTATTGTGATAATTTGTACGCTATTCGCGTAATGCATGAATTGGGTGAACCATCGATGATAGTTTCTCATTGAGTTTGCAAACTCACCCAAAATTGCAACTATTTTTTCAGGATTTAAAGAGTACCCCGTTAGACAAACGGGAGTATGCCCATTGCATGCAAGTCAGAGTTTGAGGTCGGGATCAGTTCACGTCTGCATTTGTGTTATTCTGTTCTTGTATAAAATTGTATTTTCGCAATTTTCGTAGAATAGTGCTTTTTATTTCAGTGAGTCCCAACTGGCTAATGCTGTATTTGTAATGTGATTACTGAAAGCGTTCAGGAACAACATTGGGCCCAATTTGGTTATGGATTTTTGTGCATGAGATGGTTTAAATACTGTTGAGTGTCTTTTTATGAGTGAAATTGTGTTATGATCGAAAATGTTTTCGAATTAAAGCGAGCCCAAATCGTTTACTGAATTCCGCGCATACAATTGTTTTCAAAAATACAAATGTCATATTGATTTTTGGACTGTAATTGAGTGCTCTAACATACCATCCTTATGAGGCACGGGCTCGGATATCACCCTCGATGTTGAGTTTGGGTCTTGCGGGAGTGGGATACTACAAGATTAAAGGGGTTTCAGACATTAGTTGAAGCAGAAAATGCTTTTGCCATGGATCAAAATAGGCGCAGTCGTCCAAACAAAGACATTGTTCCTATCGCCAATGAACCCTCATCAATCCCGCATCAATTTCCACTACCAACAACTGAAGAACCAAACGAAGTTGCTACTTTAAGGAAAAAATGGCTTTGAGTCAAGCATTTTTACTAATTGCCATTGGAGTAATTTTGGGAATTATTATTAAGGACATTCTTAGTAAATTTTAAGACTTGAATATAATTAATGTTTATGAATGCTTAGATGTTTAATTAAATTATTATGTATTAGGATTTCTTGGTTGTCGGAGTTATTTAAACCTATTATGTAATTAATTATATGAATGCTTAGATATTTTATTCAATTATTTTGCCCTAAATAATGTTCATAATAATAATAATAATAACATAATTAATTTTATTTCAGTTACCCTATAATAATAATAATACTGATAAAAATATTAATAATAATAATACTAATCATAATCATAAAATGATGATGATGATGATAATAAGATAAATAATTACGTATAACATTAACAATTATAATTATAATAATTATAATAATAACTACATTTGCTTATCATGATAATTAATAATAACAACAATTACAATAATTAATAATAATAATAATTATTGTTATTACAAAAATTTTAATAATAAGATAATTAATTTTATTAGAGTTACAAATAAACTTCAAATACATATTGATACAATTATAAAATAACCAATGAATTATAATAACAACAATTACAATAATTAATATTAATTATATCAATAATAATTGTTATTACAAAAATTATAATAATAAGATAATTAATGTTATTAGAGTTACAAATACACTTCATATAAGTATTGATACAATTATGAAATAACCAATGAAATACATCTTTTCAATATATTATACTGCAAGGGTATTTTTGTCATTAAACACTGTTTTTTGTTCTGTCCACTGCAACTAAACACATTTCTGTCTTGAGGACGGGGACAATTTCCTCTGTTCTATCCACTACAACCAAACACCTCACTGTCTTCAATTTTTGTTCTGTTCTTTCTTCAGATTTCTGTTTCGTCTCGTCTCTAAATGTTGAAGATACTAACCAAACAGACAGTTAGGATATGAACTAAGGTTAGAGGGAAACACGATGATAAAAATGATTCAAGTATGCACGATCCTTTATTGGGACAAAGATATTGATAACTGATTATTATCATCGTCAATAGACAAAAATAACGATGCTATTATCCATCGTATTAAGCTCCCTTGACAATATCAAAACTTATAATCGCTTTATTCTTATACTCTCTACTAATTTAAGTGTCAAAATCAGACATTTGAAGGAAGAACGCAGAAACACGTTTCAGATATATGTTGTATAAGCTTATGTAAATTACAACGTCAGTGCATACAAATAGAAAAGCCTGGAATGCCCAACAATAACACATGGAAAACCAAGAAAGGAAATCAAACGTGCCTTTAGACCTGTTTAACACACTGGAAAGCCGAGAATGGCCTAGTATTGACAAGCCTCATAACCTAGTAAGCCCAGTCTAAGACCCAATCACACTTCCTCACGAGCCAATCCACAACGTTCTGGACCAACCAGACACCAATAACAATGAACGGACCCTGGCACATCGAATGATTCACAATAGCCCTCAAACAAGTTGTAAACCATACAAGACATTAATACAAACTCCACCAACCAGTTTCACTTTCCTCGTAGGACTGAACAACTTAAAGGATGAGCACATGTAGACTTAAACAAACTTGATGAAATCAATGATAAGCAACATGCCAAACAAGACAGAGAGATGCACATAGTAGTAATCCTGGATCACCCTTCAGCAACGATCTCTGATTGTGCAAAACGGAAGTCATCCACGTTTAAAACCCTGAACTTCAAAGGAAAACTCAAAGTCAGTACCCCCAGAATGAAGAACACAAATCGAAACCAAGGAAAGGTACAGAATGGCCTGAAAGCCTCCTGATAACCAAAGAACCAGACCCAAAGGCACCTATAATGGAGGAATTGCCAAATGTCCAGATGTTAACTAATCTGATTTTCGGACTGGATGAACTTGTCCCAGACAATATTTCCATTGATCCGGTCGCTACCCAACCTTAAGGTAGGCACAATCCCCCCTCTAATTTCAAAATGGAGTACAAGTGCTTAATATGCACTGAGCACAATTTACGAAATTGGCTTTAAATACTCACATAGAATTGAAGATAAAGGATTCTTGGGGTGTATTTGGCTGCTATGGCAGGAAAAGTTAGAAATCAAAATTCTATAAAAACAATTGGCAATTCTTGCATGTTCGTATTAATGTCTCGAGTTCATTTTGTTTTTACTTAATAATTGTGTATGACTCTCCCTCTAGCACTTTGAGAATCTTTTGCGGAACCAACTTGAGGATATTTCCTCCAACGTGTAAGGACCATGGATTGTAGCTGAAGATTTCAATGCCTTACCAGAAAAAGAGGATAAGATTAGAGGCTCATCAGCTAGGCCTACATTATGTAAAAAATTAAAAAATGGGTCTCCAATTGTGAGTTACTTGATCTAAGTTTTTCAGGATCAAGGTTTACATAGACCAGAGATTTATGCCATGAGAGGTTAGATAAAGTTTTTTTCAATGAGGATTGGCTAAATTCCTTCAAAACTTTAAAGGTTACTTATCTTTCGAGAATATAATTTGATCACTAGCCAATTTTAATCGAGTTTAGCAAAACTACTCAAATATTGGAAGATCAAAAACATTTTGATATGTTGTAGCGTAGACCATCGACAAATAATGGCCTCATTTTATAAAGGAACATTGGATTAACTAATCTAACTTTCATATTTGACAAGTTATCATTTGAGTTAATTATGAGCCCGACTACTAATTACCATTTAGGTTAATATATTTCTAATTCTTAACCTAAGTGTCTATAGTTTCTCATTCCATATTAAACTTCTCCTCTCGGTCTTTCGTTTAATACAAAAATGATGCAAAGTTTGATCATGTTATTACACTCATTTAATTCATAAATTATAGCAAACATAAGACAATAACACAATCCCTCAATCACGCATATCTGACTAAAATAGCTATATTATTCCTCAAGAAAAGAGATCAACCAATCACAGAAATTATAAGATTCATCATCTTTAAACACTTCAATCTCATCTTGTTCAGTATAAAATAAGTAATAAAGCAACAAACCAAGTAAATAACCCAAATAAACTATCAAAAGGTAATAGAGTATGGGTCGATTAAGCATAACAGGGCATGAGTCTATAACAAAGAAGTAAATGTAGCAAAACAACAAAAAATAGTAAACAGAAAGAGCAAACAATAGCGGGTGAGGGAGTTGCTCTTGCCACTCTCAAGCTTTCCTTGTTAGCTCTCACCCTTTTCTTTTAGTTGATATTCACCCAAAATGATCGACTGCTCATGCTGCCTACCCCTTTCTGATGTTCTTCTCCTTCCTTTTTCTCAGCTGAAGCTTTCTCCTTCTCTATCGCCACACTTCTCTCTGTCTACTTTTTGTCCTAGTCGAATGAGTGTGTTTATGATGTGTGGAATGAAAAGTGAATGCAAGATGTCGCCGCCACCCTCCTATCCTTTTTATTTATAGCCCCGTTTAGGTTTAGGTTTTTGTGCCTCTTCAACTTATAGTTGCCACGTAAAAAAACAAACAGAGAGCATGAGAATTTGCACGGGGGTGACTATGTTTGTCATCCCTATGAAGGCTGGTCACTCTCGTGCATAAGCTTAAATAATGGTGATTAAAAGATCACCATGGCATGGTGACATTTAGTCACCACCTTATGCACGATGGCACCTTATGCACGGTGGTGACTCTATAGTCACCACCGTGCAGGTGGTATATATATATATATATCTTTTCATACAGAGTGACGTGAACTTTAATATTTCATGCAAAATTCACAAATTAATCCAATCAACATGCATGCAATATTTGTAATAACCTGTTTCTACACTTAAGGATTTAATTGTTAGATTGAATCATATCATGTGAGAATTCATGAAGTGCATTTCATTTTCACGCATCATATTCACATCTATACATGAATTATGATTTACGAACATTATAAAAATAGTTTACACTTGAGTGATTGATAAGGTGATATGTGCATCTAGTCTAAGAAAAATGTGAAAGGGCAAGATAAAATGATACATGAGAATTTAGGTTGATTGGGCCTGTGAAATGGTGACATGTGACATTAATAATAGAGTGACAAATGTCTTGAATAAATAAGTGACAAATGGTGGTATAGTTGTATAACATATGGCCTAAGGATTAAGTGACAAATGGACTAGTTATGGATTGACAATTAGTAATCTAAGAGGAAGACACATGAGTTGGCTCTCCATTTGACAAGTGGCAAGACATGTGTCCCACCTCTCCACCATGCACTTACACCCACGACTTTTACCCTTGCAAGACCACATTCTTTCATGTTTTGGTCTTAAGCATTCTCCTTCTTTCACCTCACCAATGACACCCTCACATAATCTCCATAACCTTTGAATTTTTACCAAAATTTCGTAGCCCTCATCTTACAATTGAAACCCTTTTATTCCATCTTGTTCTTGGTGTATGTTTGAATGCTTGAGAGGCTTGCTTAGCTTGTTAAATTAAGGAGACCTTGAGATAAATAAGTAAGTAATTGATTGCTTTATGATATATGTGAGCTTAACATCTATGAAGATTGATTAGGGGTGAATTGAGATGACTTGCATGTAGGGTTGATGATGAGATGTGCTTGAAGTTTGATGAATGAATTGGTTTTGTTCTTGATGTATGGAAACCCTAGGTTATATATTGTTTTAAGGATGAATTAGATTGAGAATTGAAGTATCTTTAAGGTATCATTGAGGTATAATTGATGAACTATCATGAAGGTGTCAAAATTCGGAAGAAAATTTGAAGGAAAATGAAGGTGAAATTTTCGGTTCACCTATCCCACGATCGTGGGAATTTTAAAAAATTGTGTTTTATTTTCTAGTTGAATCATATATGGATAAAACACTATACATTGGTGCATATGGACTTGATTATTAAAATGAACTTAGTTTGATATTGAACCAATTGGTTAAGTATTTGATGTGTTTAGGTTGATGATTGATGTTATAACTTGAGGACTGGATTGTTTGATATCAATGTATATGAATTTGAGAAGTATGAGTTGTTAATAAGATAAAGATGTCCTTATGAATGCAAATGTGATCCAAAAGATATAAGTAATGGATTAAGTAGGATTGAATGAGAGTTGGGAAATTGTGTGAACATATAATACTAGAAAGGGATTGGTGAATGTATGATTGATGAATTGAGAGTAATCAAACTTACTTAATGCATAACCTAATTGCAAATAGGGTACATACAAGCTATGATGAATGAATGAGCAAGATTTGTGAATAAAATTACAAACCCCTAGATAGTCAATTGAGCATGCATTGAACATAACACATGTACATGTATATAATTGAGTACTCATTTGATTAAAGAAGTTAGTAATGTGTAAATATGTGTGTATTGAATGATATAGAAGCACAAATTGTCCGATAGCATCCAGACATTGTTGGATCATCAAGGCAGTAGCTATTCTAGAGCATACAGTGAGTCAACCTAGATGTTTTCACTATATTTGATTTTTTTGTTTAAATTCCAATTATTGAATTGTTACCTATGAGATTGTGATAATTCCAGAAATTAATAGTCCAAGGGGTCCAATATTCGGGAATGTATTGGAAGTGTTATCTACTTGTATGTGAATATGGAAAAATGAGTGCTCAATTGCATGTTGAATGCCAGACTTAGATCTAATGAATGTGACAAATGACTATTTATACTGAATGAAAACGATTGATAGTATACTGTGTAAAATGATGTATTTTATGGCATTAATATGCATGATTAGATAAAGGAGTTATGACTGGAATGAATAATATGAGAAAGAGCTTAAAACTGAGGAAATGTGCACACAGAGCCACAAGCTCAGTTATTAATGAGCCCCACATCTACAACGGGTACGGGACAGTATTTGAAATGAGCCCGGTATTTGCAAAAAATATGGGTTAGTTAAATAGGTGGTTGGTCACAAAGAAAAATAGAAATGGAGTCTCATGTGCATTTGCATATACATATCCTTACATGTATCTTGAGAATGATTGGAAAGAACTGAAATTATAATATTCCTAATATGCTTATGAAATATGATATGTATATTATGATTTGGTACACAAACTGAGTGATGTGATGAATGAGAATTGATTATGATTAATGTGATATATTCGTGAAATTGGTTTTATACTTGTGATATTTATGTTTTGACATGAGTGAGCACATAGATGATGCTTCACTCACTGAATTCGCAAACTCATCAAAATTGCAACGTTTATTTTCAAGTACTAGGGAGACCTAGGTTTTAAGGCAATCTCGTAGCAGTCTAGTATTATCCATTTTGGAATAAAAAATGGCTCAAAGGTCTGGTCAACTTATGTTTGAGGAGTTTAGTTAGAATGTTTCTGTTAACATCCCATTTCATATTAGATATTTTATATAGGAAAACAAACTCTTAGATATTTTGTGATGTAAAAATGTGGATTATGAGATGTAATGCTACAATGTAAATTATGTTTGCGAATGAAATAGGAAAAAATATTTTATGAATATTGTGTCTATGATCCTTGAATATGATAATGTGATTGCTCTAACATGCCATTCTTTTAGGGTATGTGCTCAGATATTCTCTGGAATGTCGAGTATATGTCTTATAAGAGTGGTATGTTACAATATTCACAACTTTTTCATTTAATTTATCTCTCATTTGGATCAACTTATAAGAATTTGTAACCAAAATCAAGATATGAAAGCAATTAAAAGCAATAGAAACTAGAAACAACAATTACCCCACACTTAAACCATGCTTGTCCTCAAGCAAAATAAAGAACACTAGACTATAAAAACAAACAATGGAAACAAAAATTTTCCCAAATAATAGTCAAAGATATCAACGATAATTTCAATAAACACTACCTAAGAACTTGAAATCCATAATACTCCCTGAACAAGCTTTTCTTCGCACATTTAGCCAAAATCAACAAGCACTTCAATTCAAAGAATCATTAACAAATGTGATAGATACTCACTCCACTCTCCATCCTCTCAAGCATTCAAAGGTGGGATATGTATTCACTCATTGTTTATTTTATGTAAGGCATCTACCATAAGCTTGCTTACTAATCCAATTTCCACCACTTATATCAAACACAAACATCAATCTGAAGATCTTTATTTCGGTTGTAATGGGGTCGGGATAAGGGTAGGAAAAAAGAAAATTGAAGTTTAAAACCGCAACACAAATTGAACATTTAAAATAATACACAACATTGAACTATAAAACACTCAATTCTTTCCTCTTACTGAACAAAATTAACACTTCCCATTTTTACTTCTCTCCTCTTCTTTTGATTTTCTTTATCCTCTCTTTCTTCCTTTTCTTTTCTGTTTCTTTTTCTTTTCTTTTTGATTTTTCCTTTTTTACTATATTTTTCATTTATTGATTTAGAATAATATCAAGTTTAGAAGAGAAGAAATGTAGAGGAGAGATACAAAGTATTACAACCCTATCCCTTACTTGTTCAAACAATTATTCCCTAAACCTAATCATACACATTCAAATGCTTAACCTGCCTTATGGTATTTACAAGGAAGAGGATAAATAATATGGTCATGGCTCATATTTTGGGTTTAAAGAAAGAAAAGGTTTCATGTTAAGCTCAAAGGGGTTAACTAAAGGTAACATCATTGTGGCCTTTTAAGCAAAATGGGTAAATCCTAATTGCCTTCGTCATTTTAATGTTTGCATAAGATTATGTCATCTCAACTAGTATTTACAAGCAAGTTTTAGAGTTCCTTAATCGTGAAAGAACACTCTTAATAAAGAATACTTGAATTTGATGTTTAGTAATTCAAAAAGGCTCAAATTCTTACTAAATGAAAAGTGTCATTTATCTATCACAATAAGTTAATGCCATTTTAATTGAAATCCAAGTTAATCAGTTTAAGCATGCAAGTATACTCATTCACTCATATTATTCATTTCTAATCCAGATCGAGTTCATTTACTAACAATGCATCTCTAACTACTAAATGGGAAAACAAACACACAACACGCAAATAATTTTTTTCCTTAATACTCTCCCCACACTTGAACATTACATTATTCTTAATGTGATACAAAAACTAAAAGAGGAGTCTAAGACAAAAATTAACACAAACAAGGATAAGCCTTAAAAACTAAAAGACATTAAACGAACAAACAATGAAAAGGGATAGAAATACGATACAAATATGGGGGTGATCATTGCATTGATCTGGTGTGGATAACGATTTACTCTATCGAGGAATTAAGACAATTGCAAGGAAAATAGATAGAAGAGATAGAAGAGTAAGCTTATGCACATAAGAAAACAAACTAAGCTAAGGTTCACTAAGAAAATTAACAACAAACAAATAATTGAAAAACAAACAGAAATTAAATGGGTTGCTTCTTTAACGTCTTGTAGTTGGAAACCTCAATGGTTATGCTCAAGGTGGGTTGCTCAAAGTGATTAATTACACATTTTCTTCCTTTCCATTTGAATCTATCTCCAAGAACTTCCCAAATACTTCCTCAGTTGCATCTACTAGAAATTTGCAACATTTATCACTCTCTTTAACCTAGTCTAGCTTCTTTCCTTCTTCTTCCTGCAAGGAAAAATCACAATATGCAGTATTAACTTGATTGACAAAAGAACATTCTTTAGAAACAACAGTAATAGGAACAGGTTCAACATTAAAGATTGAAAATTCTGCTGTTTCTCTCAAAGCAGTCATGCTTAGCTTTCCGTTCTGCACATCAATTAAGGTATTAGTAGTGGCCATAAAAGACCTCCTTAGGAGTATGGTGTTCTCCTTTCCTTGCTATTTAACCTCCCTTATGTCTAAGGCCACAAAGTCTACAGTCAATCCGCTAACCTTCACCAACACATCTTCCATTATTTCATTCAGAGAACGGATTGACCTATCAGCTAATTGTAGGTACATATTCGTTGTTCTTAACTTTCCTAGATCTAGTTTCTCATAAATAGAGTGAGGCATAAAATTTATGCTTGTTGTTGATTGCAAAACACACCACTAGTCTTACGCTTAATACTGCAAGTATACTGGTCATATTTGTAGTTGAAAACAAATATCGATCCCACAATGATTATGCTTAGGCACCATTTAATTCAAGTTGTTCTTTTTTCAAGAAATCATTTCAATCAAATTTAAAAAGATTAGTAAAATAAATAAAAACTAAAAGTAACAAGAAACAACGCAACCCAAACCAAAATCGTAAACTAAGACTTGGAGAAAATCAAGATTAAATGTTAGGACTTGTCATTATCCCTATTTGCTCCCCCTCTGATTAATTGATTCAATTTATGCTTGGCCCAAGATTTCTTAAAATTCTAGCTACCTTGTAACATCTTGTTACCTGCGGGGAGGTTAGAATAGTAAATAAGAGTGTTCAATGAGAGCTTAGAATTTGCATTTTCATGCTCATGCATAAAATGGCATACACATACACATGAATAGTAAAATTGTAGCACATGAAAATAATTGTACATGCATTCATGAATAATTCCAGGCATATTTGGACTAAGTTGTGATTTTGAAAATTTTGTGAATTTGGAATTTAATTATATTGGAAATATTATTGCTTAATGGAATTGTGATATTTTTGAATTTTGGTAAATTTGGTGATTTTTGGAAATTATGCCTTTTATGGTAAAGGGGAAAAAGGAATCAAAAGAAGATTATAGATAGTTGTATTGTAAAGATAGAATTAATGGAGTTAGATTCAAAAGAAACTTAGTTAGAGTTAGGCCTTAGGAAAAGTGACAAGTGTTAAGTTGCTTTAATAATTTGTTAGAAATAAGTTTTGATATCTGAGAGTTAAAAGACTAAGTTTTTCTTATCATCACCTTCTCCGAATTTCTTCTCATACACAGAGTTTTCTATCAAACTCCTTAACTTTGCTTTTTCATATCCCTCACCACTTCCTCCGCTGCTAAGTGTTTTTTTCTGCCTTAAGAAAAACTATAACTTGGTTAGAGTTCACAGTAGGATATGTGTTCTTACATGGAGTTTAGAGTTTTGGGATAGGTGAAGACTTTGGAATCTTTAACAAGTATTGAGAAAATCTTTTAGAGTTATGAATTTATGAAATAAATTTGATGAATTCATTTTCATCTGCATGAACATGTGATTTACGTGTATATATTCATAAACATTGTGTTAATGAGATGAAAATATAGATATAGTGTTAATTTGGCTCTGATGATTATTAGTTATTAGATGTTGTAGAAATGACTTTTGGAGTTTGAAATAGAAATAAAATGGTGTATAGGATAAGGGTAGAAAATTAAAAGAATAAAAAGGTGGTATGCTCTGTTTTTTGTTTCTTCACTGTGTATGTAAGTATATATACATGTGTTTACATGGGTAAGTGAATTCTTTAGAAATGATTAAGAAAATAGTTTTTGAGCCGAAGAATAATTGTAAAATGATGGTTTGAGATGGGAATGAGTGTTTAAATGGAAGTTGAGAGGAAACATGGAGATTGAGAATGAAAGTTGGAAATGCAGAAAGTTGACAGAGCATGAATAGGTTGAATATGAATTTTTGGCTTTTGATGATTTTTGATTTTAACTTGTATATTTTGGAGTAGTATGAATTTATGGTGAATGAGTTGTTTGAAATGGAGTATAAAAAACTAGAAATAAAAATTTGAAGTGTTCAATTTTAGAGAATGAAGTCTGGAAATTTTCTAGGAATGAAAAGTAATAGTGATGAGTTTTTGATCTGAAACTTTCATGATTTTACTGTACAGGTCTAGGAAGATTTTGATAAAATAGTCTTCATGAAATTTTTAAATCTTTCTTTTAGTTTTCCAATGATATAAAGTTTGTAAATTTTGGAGTTCTGGATCAAAAGTTATGGAGGTTTGAAGTTGTGATGTCAATGAAGAAGAAGAAGGATTCATAGGTCCACTGGAGTGTCGCGGTCGTGCATGTGCATGATCACAACTCCGCAGGACCACCCAAAATTTCGCGGTCATGCATATGCACGATTGCGACTTCGTAAAACCACCAAATTGTCGCGATCGTGCATGTACACGATCGCGACTTCCCTCTTTATCCAAAGGAGGTTATTTTTTTTAATATACCTTGATCTTTTTGTTATAACTTCTTCCTCTGATGTCCAAATAACCTAATTCTTAAACCAATAGATTCCTAACACATTTTCCTAGCTTTCCACAAAAATTTTTAGCATTCTGAATTGTCTGGAAAAGATTGATTGCACGAAAGTGAGACAATCTATTGAAATAGTATGAACTGGTGTTGTTTTACTGAACATACTTCAATGTTTTGATTATATTTGGACCTGTAGAATTCTAAATGAGATTACTATTAATTTTGAGTAAACTAGAGAAATAGGGCTACAAATCATATGACAAATTCTAATTTTGATTCAGTCTCTAAGATGTTTAATTTTTGGGTGGAACTTGTACATAGTAAATTATTTTTGGATAAGAACAGTATGAAAAGGTTTGAGGAATATCTTCCAAATTACTCAACCAAACTGAGTGAATTTGGTGTCAATAGAAACTTAATACATTGGAGAATAACTTTGTAGAAGGAAGTGTTGCCTAATTTTTCCATTTATTTTATTATATTTATTATGTAAAGTTGACCCGTATTTATATTGGAAGAAAATCTGAAGTGATCAATAAAGTTGTGTAATTGGTTTCACATTGCTTTTTATTGGTCCAAATTATAGTATACATGGTGTTAATGAGGGCTTTGATATCTGAATGATTGTTCATAAAGATCTCGATAAAGTACCCTGGAATTGTCATTGAACATGCATTGTGCATATTGTATAAGTACGTGTGCATTAAGAAATATTTGTACAATTGTACAAAAGTGTGGTATTTGTAAATGTGTTTTGTATGATATAGAAAAAGTCATTGGATTCCAGTCAGACATTGTCGGACCATCTAGGCAATATCATTTTGGAGCATACTATGAGTCAATCTAGATGATTTCCTAGGATTGATTTGTTTTGAATTTATTTGATTTGTTAAATTTTCAAAAAAAAAGAAATTACTGAAGTGTTGGGAATTGTTTCTGAATTCTGGACTTGAAGTCCGAGGAGTTTATTAGTTGGGCATGTATTGGAAGTGTTTTGATTTGATACAAATTCCTGAATGACTTTGATTCTCAACGAAAGTTGAATGTCGGTCTTAGGTCCGATGAATGTGAAAACTTTGTCTGAGCATTTGTATAAGATTGTGATATGTGATATATTCAGTATTTAATGCATTTCATAAAATGCAAGCTCAAATAAAGGCATTGTGACTTGAGTAGCCAGTTTGAAGTACTTCCACGTAGAACTTTCTCCGTGATTTCTGATTCTACACATAGAGTTATGCTCCGTGATTCTATTTGACTGAGCCCTATAGGCCAGTATTTGTATAAGATTGTGATAGGCACTCAGTCACAACAATAAGAACGAATGTGAGTCTCATACATATAGCATTCATATAAGACTGAAATCCATGAATGATTTGCAAAGCTATATTGAGTGATCCTATGTTGTGCCATGTTGTGTGAGTTATGATGTTTAGAATGAATATTTGTGCATATGTGATTCGATGAAATCATCAATGATGATTCACTCATTGAGTTCGCAAAACTAATAAAAAATTGCAATTATTTCTTAGGCTTAAAGAGGACCCCATTAGACAAACGGGAGTATAGCTACGGCATGTAAGTAAAAGATAGAGGTCGGGATCAGTTGGCATCTGCATTAGTATTTACTTTATGTTGTATCAAATTAAGTCCTCCGTAATTATCGTAACTTGTGTATTCGAATATTTCTATTTTGAAACAAATTTCTAAATCGGAAATCTTTGTATATGGTTTTTGTAATGTAATGGAATTTTGACAAGTATTTTTTATTCGTAATGGGCTCAAATGGCTATTGAAATTTTGATGATTGCATTGCTATGATTGGAAATGTTTATGAAATAAAGTGGGCCTAATTTGGTTATCGATTTCCACACTTTATGTTTGTGGCTTAAAAAAATTGTACTGAGTTTTAAATGACTGAGTGCTCTAGCATGTCACCCTCGCAGGGCACAGACTTGGATATCCCTCAGGATGTCAAGTACGTGTCTTGCGAGAGTGTGGTGTTACATACCGTCTCTCAAGGTGTAACTAAATGTCACTAGTTAAATAAGTTAGAAATAAGTTTGGGATCTCTTCATGCCCAAAGCCTTTCTTAAACATTTAACTAGATATGAAGCTATCCTATCAGCAGCGTATTGATATATTGAAATCTCTTCCTAATAAATCAATAACCTATTATTTATAGGTCTATTAATTGACAACTCTTGTTGTACAATTAACACAAATTATCAAACTCACTCTCTTAATTTATTACAAGGTTTACGCACAGTAATTAACATGAACATGTATATCATTAAATCAATAACGAAAGGTTCATAAATAGTTTAACAACAAACCCTAAAACTTGTTTTTAGCCAATGATAATATCCATAATATCCCTAACAATCAAATCATCCATGATAAACATGCTAGAAGAGAAAGAAATTGAAATAAGACTGGACAGGCCAGCTCCTCCTCTTCTTTGCCTAATCTGGAAAATCTGGATGACAGGGTGCTCTTTGTCTAATCAGGAATGCAACCTTTAATCTCTCCTTTCTCTAGGCTCTCAATCTTTCTTTTAACTCCAAGAAACAAGTTCTAAGACCCTTTTATGGATCTTGAGATTCTTTTCCTTATAAAGTCACCAAAACCTAAAAAAATACAAGAAACCTGCGTGTCTCTTCAACTTCCAGTTTCCACGATCATGGGAATTATACTTGTGCTTCTAACAATCATGGGTAATTGATCGCGATTTTTTCGTTCAATCTAAGAATTGATCCTTGGAAACCGGTCAAATAAAATTTATACCAAGGATTGCAATACAGGATG
>JANZLF010000008.1:36735909-36750251 GCA_026546835.1 Erythroxylum foetidum | reverse complement strand
ATCCGTATTTGATTCGACTTATTCGATATTCGATTTCACATTTGTATTTCGATCCTTTTAGCTTCGCAATTGTTTCAAAACACTTGTTTTCTTCCGATTTGAATTCTTTTCAAGAGTTCTCATGAGTAAGTGGTTAAGCAGTAATAGCGTTAAGTGGTTAAGAAGTTGGGTCTCGGGAACGGGATCCAACAAGATTTAACATTAGTCCTAAATATTGTATTTATCTTTCTCTCAAATCTCATTGCCAAGGCATTCTCCAATATCAACTAGTCGAGTTCCAATACCCATTCTCTAAAATCCTTGCTATATTAACCAAATATTTCACCCATTTGATATATGATTTCTAGGTTTTATGAGTTATTATCAAACTGTAATATTTGAAAAAAATCAAAAAATATTTATTATAAAGAGGATACTTAGACTTATGTGTATTACTATATAAATGAGATGTGACATCACCACATTAAGGTAATTATTCTAAATGTAGTTGTTAACTATAGAAGAGCTAACATAGCATGTTATTACTGTTAGTAATAAAATTTCAAGAACTATACTTGAAAATGCTTGACTTTTGATAATATTGAACTACAGTATAGGACCTTATTCTATTATATTAAAAAGTGAACTACTAAGCATACTTTGGAATTTGGAATAAGATAATATGAAATCTTATAGATGGATTGTGATTTTTTTATAAGAAAATAAAAGAAGAGAATATTTTAAGACCTTACACTCTATAAGCTTCTCTGTTAAGATAATTAAAGTTATTATCATGCTTTAAAGCTCTATCACATGCTTTAGTTAACTTTATTCCACATAGGGGTTGTTTTATGTAGCCAAATGTATGTCATGTGATCATCTCTTATAAATTGATTATGTTGCAATGAATTATATAAATTATGTTTATTTATGTAACACATACGCATTATCTAATCACCTCACTATTTGTGTTACATATGTTAATCATGCAAATTAAACTCGTGTAATATGATTGGTATTCAAGTTTTATATGAATGATTATGAGAAATTTATGATCTTTCAACTTTATCAACAATTAAAAATCAATTAACTAACATATATATGCATTCTATGACATGAATATGCATGTAAATTATTTTCTTTCTTAATATAGAATAAAGGGTTGATTCGTATCATCTTGGCTTGGTTCTCATTTCTCTATTTTCCTTTTTTAAGAATACCAAGTTGGGGTCTTCTCCTACCTGTACCGAATAAAACATGTTGAGCTAAATCTTCTTCATATAAAGGCTGCTTTATTTAGATCAAGAAAATCATATTCTTTTATGAAACCATATGTTATGGCTCATATCTATAGTCAATCTTATTTCTGATAGGAGCAGATGACAATTGAAATTCTTATTATTTTTGTATCCATAATAGTGCAAAAAGAAGGCCCAACTCCATGTTGTTAGAGAGTAGTGGCATTGAGTTTCTCGATCCTTTGCCTCAGGATTAGTTAATTCTATTTCTCAATGGGAATAAGGGAATGGGTATAAATGTTCTATGAAGAGTTTTATTTAATTTTATATTATATATGGATTAATATAGATTAATCGGTATTAGCGCTTAGATATATTTTAAACAATATATTATAACAAAAATATTAATAAAACAATCAGAATTAAATTAAATGTATAAACTATTCAATCCAGGTGCTCAGTTCAAATACGAAAAGTATGCCACGCTAATGTGCCTTGGATGATCCACATCTCAAGGTCAAGCACTGATGCGCACATAACTTAGTGTCTCAAATATAGTTATTACATTAGAGAATTTTGTTGTTGATTGATATTTTATGTTATATCAATATTAAAATTACCACAAATATATGACGTAGCTGTAGCCAGCACAGGCAAGTATAGGTTAATCCTAAAAAGACATTAAATAATATCAATTTCCCATCTTTTGTTATCTAACCTACAACATGTATTTTTAGGTTTTAATTAAAAATAAACCTAAATAAACAAACTAAAATAGGAAACAATAATAAATGCAGGATAGAAAAATTAATTAGAAAACAATCAATATCAAAAATTAGTGTTTAGGTGATGAATCCTCCTAAAAATCATTAAATACTTAACCTTTTGTCATGCAATTTATTATTGGTTATTAGATCATGAAAATTCCTATCTTATGTTAATAACTCTCACAAGACTACTAACTAATTCATTGATTGATTAACTTAGGATTACATTATCGATTTATGAATTCTGATATCAAGTTTGACCTTAATCTAGAGGATTCATGTCGAACTATCTGTAGGTTTGCAATCAACTCCTTTCGGTTATGGTAGATGTATACATACAAAAGGACTTCTCAATCTTAATCATTTGAAATCAAATCATATACTAATATTCTTTGTATATTAGAACACACTTAAAACACAACTGAATCGCAATAATCAATCAATATAATTGGATTAAATAAAAGGTCAAAAAATAGTGTTATCCCAAACTGGGGTTCATCATACCTATACAGTAAACACATTTAGTTACTAATCATAGAAAGTTAAATCAAACGTAAACATGCATAAAAACTAATAGAAAATAAAGAGTTGGATGTTTCACACCCTGAATTTTTTGTGAAAGTCAACTGCCTTTAATTTGCCTCTACTTATGTCCTTTTATGATAAATTGTAGGATTTTTTAGACATAAATAGTTTGATACACTAACATTTGATAGATTATGTATATTAAAAAACTCCAAAATTGGCAATTTTACAATGGCACAAAGACTTACACGAGCATAAGCACAACATAACCATATATCTCTAATTTGCTTTAAATCTTCATTTTATGCCATGTTTTCATACAAATTCTTCTCCTTTTGGTCCATGAAGGAAATTATAACCTATAATCACAATTGGAGTTAATTAAGTACCAAATATCTATAAAATATCAATAATGGGTATATAATTATAGTCAAATATACACCTATCAAACATCCCCATAATTAAACTTTTACTTGTCCTCAATCAAATCATAATCTAAATTATTAAATTTACAAACATCAATCCTTTATTAATCTCAACCTGTCCATCCATACTATAAATTATCATATCATATTAATCAAATTAACATACAAGTATAATCAATTTATGCTAAAAATAACTTCATAATTCAATATTAATAATAATCTCGTCAATAATCTTATTGAAATTAAAAGCATAAATTTCTACACCCTCACCAAGGTTTCGTTCAATGCACTCAAATGTTTAGGGTGAAAAGTATCAAACTCTCAAATCAATGCATAGTAGAAAACTTACCGTAGTCTTGTATATTATCATATCTCCACCACTTATAAGTAAATTGGAAACAAAAATTAAAAGGTCTTTATAAGAGTTGTAATGGTGCTTAGTTAAGAAATGATTAGGATAATAAAAAGTGTGATAAATTTAAAGGAAATTTATAGAGGAAACATTACAAGAAACGTGTTCACAATATATAGGTCTTTTCATTATAAATCTACTGGTACTATACATTTAATCATAATTTTCCTATAATCATTTTTTTAATCATATTTTTGAGCATTCACCATGTACCACAATTAAAGAAATATTGGACTGTTCATTTCAAACATTTAAGTAATGTAAATATCCTTCAGGGTTCAAAACAATAAAAAGACTTTAGAGAATAATAGGGTAAAATTAATAATGGGGTCTAAACAATAAAAAAGGCCAAAGCTCAAAATTGGTTATTCCTAAAGGATTTTCCTTAATTGGTTATTCCCCATAATTAAAATTGTACATTGTCCTTAATATACATAATATAAGCATGTATGATAAATGAGAAAATGGAGTTTGTTACTTCCCTTAGTAATAAGAGTTTAAGAATTCTAATCTTGTGAATTGGCACTGTCCATCTGATAAGAAATATTAACATCCTCGCAAAATTTAAAGAAAAGGGGATAAAAAAATAAAAAAAATATAAAAAAATAATTGATAAATATATAAAATAAGAAGTGTGAAAATGAAAAATAACATAAAAATTAAAACAAAACATATCATAATTCGTGGGTTGCCTCTCATGCCGAGCTTATTTAACATCGTTAGCTCAACTTACCCTGCATATTACCATTATCCTAGGTCTATGATCAGTGACTTTCTTCCACCCTTTTTTTCCACAAAGCAATTTCATAGTCTATAAATAAGCCACATCCTGAAAGATGATCATAATGATATAATGTAACAAGTTAGTAAAACCAATTAACTACAGTAATGCCCTTTTTAGCGAAAAGTTGTTAATAAAATAAGGGATAAGAAAACCTTTTGAATCATAAATTAACTTAATTAGTTTGTCTTAAAGGAAGTGGGAACCTTCTGTACTTAAGGTGACTACTAATGATTCATCAATAGTTTCCTTATTTGAATCCTCTGTTAATTCTTCCTCAACCACCTTTGTTCGCTCTTCCTCTTCTTCTTCTTCGAAAAAGGTTTCTGGCTTATCTTCTTTTTCAGCTATCTCTTGCCACTCATCTACTTCCTCTTCTTAGATAAATGTTATATCTTCTTTTTTGTCTTTTTTAAGAAACTCATATCCACTCCTAAGGGTGATTGCCATTCCATGTTCTGTTTCGATAGTACTAGGCAAATTCCCTTATAGTTCATTAGATAATGTCTTCACCAACTGGTTAATCCAATTCACCATATTATGTATACAAGCCTCTATTTCCTGATGCCATATGTTTGTTTCTTGAATAAAATTGGTCATCATATCTTTCAAAGTAGCAATTACCTCCTCACCTTCTTGAAATGTATCTTTATTCATGAAATCTACTGTCATCTCTTCTTCATTCTAAGATGTTAGGAATCTTAGATATTGTGAGTGTAAAACCCCAAACCTTTACTTTCGTTGAACATAAATTTTTGTTTTCAGTAAATAGTACTTTTGGAGGAATAGTGAATCTGGGTGAATAGTGATTTTTTAAGGACCCAACCCTAAAATATTAAAAATATCTAGAATAAGCATTAGAGTTTAATGATACACAAATGGACCAAAAATAAGTCTGATTAGGTAGATTTGAAAAGTTTTTAAAGTTTAGGACTAAAATGCCCTTTTCGAAAAATAATGAGTATTAATGATTTTAAACCCATTCAAAAAAATTTAAAAGCATCCAATCAATAAGTGTTGACCCTAATTAGAGTATTTCCTGGTCAATTTTATAATAAGACAGTTATGAAATGTTTTTCAGAACTTAAATTGATTAGTTGGTGAATTAAATTCATTAAAGGGCAATTTGGTCTTTTTACCAGAAGTTAGTGAATTGATGAGTCACTAGAAGAGCACCAATTAGAAAGTGACATGTTTAGAATTAATTGGGAGTATGAAAAGGAAAAAGTAAGACAAATTAGCTTCATTTGGTGATAAATGTGAGAGACTAAAAAAATAAAAGAAAAGAAGAGAGAAGCAAAGTGACTTTCGGCCAAGAAGAAAGAAGTAGGGTATAACCATTTTTAATGGAATTGGAGCATGATTTGAAGAGATTTTGATCAAGACTAAGTGCTTACCAGTTAACCAAAAGATTGGAGGAAAAAGTGGTAAGTTTTCCTAGTGTAAACCTCTAATTTTTGTTGGTGATTTTTAACTTGTCATGGAGTAGATAATAAGTTTGGAAGCATTTAAGGGTTGAAAACAAGAAAACCAAAGAAGTAATCATGCTAGAGAAAATTTTCCAAAGCTAGGGTTTTTAGTATGATATGATACAAAAGTATATTGTGGTGTTACTTTGCATGGAATTGGTTGAATACGATAAGAGGGAGAGTCACGTTTAGTGAAATTCTGTCTTAGGTTCTTCGTTCTCTTGAACTAGTCCCATTATTTTGGCCATAAATTGTACTACAGACATCCAAATTGGGTGATTTCAACTGGAAATGAAACCTAATACATAGTAATAAAACTTTCTAGAAGATACCCTGACCTAATTCTAGCTTAATGACATTGGAATTTGAGATTGAAAATGGTGACCTAATGTTCCCCCTGTGATAGCAAAACTTGTGATGTTTACTATATTTTTCTTGATTTAGAAGTTAAAATGAACAAATTTTTTATTATATGGAAATTGAAGACATAGGGAACAAATGTCTAGAAGACTTCTAAACCTAATGTGAACATTTAGTATATGAAAATTACTGAACAAGTGGAGGTATGAATTTTGGGTAGGGGTCACAACTGTGATTCATCATACATGATCGTGACATGGTGAATATGATTAGCATATGTGTTACGCAATTAAACACTGATCTCAAATTTGGTTAAACCAAATATATAGTGATAATGCCTTATTTCCACATTTGGAAATAAATGCCAAAGTGAAATGCGCTTTGTGTAGGCAAAGAAAAGGCACAGAACTTGTAAGTGTGCTGGGCGATAAAGTTGCTAAATGATGAGTGTGTTTTAATTGTTTTATATTAATTGAATTTTCAAAGTTGAATTTTCTACATTTTGAATTTACATTGAAATCATTTTATTGGCTGATAAAAAGGAAATGAGTGCCTATAGCACACCATTAGGTTTTATATACATTATTATAGAAGTTTATAGTGGTTACCCTAATATGGGTAAGCGATATAAAACTAGCTCTATAATTAGTGGTTAAATAGTTGTGAGTAAGCGATGTAGAACCAACTCCATAAAAATTTTTATTAAAATTTTATTAAAATTTTAGCTCAACATTGTGTTGTTGAAATTTTTTATAAAATGATTAAGAATACTCCACTTTTTATATTTTTGAATGTTGAGTTAAAGCTTTTCGATAAAAAGGGCAATAGGCTTAGCTCTACAGAAACTTTCAAGTTAGATAAGTTTTAGACTAAAGGACCACTGTAAGGTGTCAGGTAGGCCACCTAGTTGTTTTAAGAGAGGGGCTTGTTAATGAGGTATTATGCTTATCATATTTATGTGAAGAAACTCTCTTCTAGAATTTAGGTAGGCTCATTACACTATTAACAAGGTATTCTATTTATTGATCTATAATACTTTTGTATTGTTACTTTTATTATACATATTCAGTTGGAGCATAGTCATTCCATCCATATCCATAAGGTTTGCTCCATTTTCAATTATACTTACTCTCGTTTGATGCTCCTTAAGGTTAGTTGTACATGCTTAGTTGCTCCCACATATAGTTCAATGCTTAACATTCATAATTGTAATAATTGCTCCTATAAATGTCGTAACATGGCTTATACATTAATTGGACTTCCAAAAACATTATGGTGATGTTACAAATTTCAAAAACTCATTGTAGCTCTCATAAAAGTACTGATTGCTCTATCTTTCCATTGTGAGTATGGCTATAATGTTAAATCTCAACATCCTAACAATGAGTCACAAACTTAAAGTCAAAGTTGAGAAGTTCAAAAAATAATTAAATGGATAGGCCAAACATAAGATCAAATACAAGAAAAACAAAACAAAGTAAAATAAAATAAATACAAAAAATAGTTAAAATAAAACAAAATAAAAAAGAGAGGATAGAGTAATAAAATCTAGGTGTTCCTAATGTTACCATCCCCGACAACAATGCTAAAGACATGATTGATATTATATGTTATGTAAATATTAAAATTACTGCCAATGCACAACATAGTTGTAGCTAGTATAAGCAAGTACTGGTTGATCCTATGAAGACAATAAATACTAGTAAATACCCTTCTTTTGTTAATCGAGCCTACGAATTGAATTTTTGGTTATTAATTAAAAATACATATAAATAACAAACTAAAATAGGAAACAATAATGAACACAAGATAAAGCAAATTACTTAGAAAACAATCAATATCAAATAGTAATGTTTAGGTGATGAATCCCCTTAAGAATCATTAAATACTTAACCTTTTATCATAATTTACGTTGTTGATTATTAGACTATGAAAATTCCTATCTTATGTTAATAAATATCTCAAGACTACTAATAATTAATCCATCACTTGATTAATAGAAATCATTCTAGTTAAAACTTCTAGGATTGCATTATTGATTTATTCTATCAACTCCTTTGAATTATGATAGATCTATTTATACGAAGGAATTCTCAATCATACGAAATCAAATAAGGCATTAATATTTTAGATATATTACAACACTCATAAAAATCATAATCAAAACTCAATAATCAATCAATATAATTGCATTAAATAAAAGAATAAAACATAGGGTTATCACAAAACTACGATTCATCACACCTTGACACTAAACACATTTAGTTATTAATCATAGAAAATGAAATCAAATATAACATAAAAAAAACTAATAGAAAATAAAGAGTTCATAATTCTAAGTCTTCATTTCCCTTCTATCAAATATTCTTGCAAGTTTGGATTGGATGTAGCTTCTATCAGATCTCTTTTAATGTTAACTTTGTGTTTTCCTTTTTCTGGACCAAAATCATCACCTCTCTAAATGTTTCACGCCTAAATCTGCTGCAAAGTTGGCTCCTTTTAATTTGCCTCCAATTATGTCCTTTTATAGTAAATTTTAAGGTTTCTAGGACATACACGATCTAATACACAAGTGTATGAGAGACTGTGTATATTCAAAAACTCCAAAATTCATGATTTTACATGGACACAAACACACCTTGGTATCTCTAATTTGCTTCAAATTTTCATTTTATGCCATGTTTTCATTCAAACTCTTCTCCTTTTAATCCATAAAGGTAATTATAACCTATAAATGTACTTGAAATGAATTAAGTGCCAAATATATAACAAAAATATAAAATATCAAGCAAAATAAATCAATTATGTGTGTACAATTATATTCAAATATGCATCTATCAGTTGTTAAGATCAACAAAGGTGAAATTTTGAACAAAAAAAGTTATGAAATTTAAAGCAAAAAAATTATAACATGTGTTAGAAAAACAAGAGGCTTTAGGATTACTAAACATAGCTTTGAATGTTCCTAAAGAAGGTAATATATCCCAATACAAAAGTGATTGTGAAGAATATGTGATATGGAAAAACAAGAACTTATTAGCTCATTTCATGCTACTGAGTAGTATGGACAATGATATTTGGCACGAGTTTAAAAGGCATGAAACTATCAAAGACACATGGTCAGCTTTAATTACTCAATTTGGAGGTTTCTTAATAATTAGATTAAGGTCACTCACTATCAAGATTGACAAGTCTAAGATGATACTTTATGATACAATGCATAAACATTTAAGTTATATATCAAATATGATATGTGATTTATAAGATATTTGTCATCAGTTATCTAATAAGCATTAAGTGCAAGCAGTCATCCATTCTCTACCTCAAATTTAAGAGCATATGAAAATGCATTAAGCTTATGAAAATGCATTTAATTTATAATATGAGCATCAAGATGATGAGAGATTTTATGATGAATCTTGTATTAGAATAAGAATATTTTGAAGATTCCAAAATGAGCTTTTTATTATATGCAATTGGTTCTTGTACACATTAAGCTATGAATAGAAAGCATAACCATCATGGTGGGTACAAATGGAAAGAAGGAAAGAAGAATAACCATAATACTTAGGCCTCTAAGAAGAATGGAACTACAAAACAAAGAAACATATACTTTGAAGAAAAAAACATAAAAAGGTTAAATTGCTATAATTGTGCCAATAAGGATCACTTTGCTCGTGGTAATAGTGAGCCTAAAAAGATACACCCTTATAATATCGACATTTGTTATGTATACGTATCTCATTATATTTTTAAAATTAAATCTTAAACTTTATGGATACCAGGCTTAACAGCAGCCAACCATAAAATGAAATATATGAATGCCTTCATAAAATTCTAAAAAAATCCCACATGAAACATGATACATTTATATCGGAGATGACTCAAGAGTTTTTGTATAATGGATTAAGTACATATAAGTTATGCATGTGTAGTGATCTACCCCTAATCCTACATAAAATGTTTTGTTCTAAAGATTTGATGGAAACCTATTTCTATGTTTTTAATTAACTTAGATTCAACTTAAACTTCAATAGTAGTGAAATGGAATTATATATTGAAACCATTTACTATGATAATAGGTTTTTTATGGTTTTATTATACTAAATGTTGTTCATGAAAGAAGTAATATTAGACACTATAAGAAAATTACAAATTAGTGATGGAAAATTACCGATAAAAATAATACTGTAGTAAAATATCAACAGAAAATCAATTTCTGTCAGTAACATTGTTGAAAATTTTGCATTTTGCGATGGAAAAAAATCCTTAGACAAAATTGGAGGGAAATTTTCTTGGTAAATTTTTTCGATGGAATATACCAACGGAAAAGCGATGTTCATTGCTAAAATAGGCAGGAATGCTTGGTGGCATAAATAAGGTTCATAGTATATCGACGGAATAAATATTCCGTCAGTAAAATTGAAAGTTAAAAATCGTCATTAGCTTCGACTTCAATTTTTTTAATAAAACAAAATCAATTTCATTTGGTTAGTGACATAGGAGAAAACAGAGATAAGATTGAGGGCAAAAAAAAGAGTGAAACACGAGGAGTGGGATTCGGTTGGTTTAACACTGTATGAAAACAATATATAGTGTTAAACCTACATAAGCGCACCCCTTATGTTTCACTATATTTTTTGCCCTATGTAATATCTTTGTTTTCTCCTCTGTCACTTTCGATGGTTCCTTGTCACCATCACCCTTCATGCTTCCTTGTCATCTCTCATCTGTCGTCCATTGTATACGCTTCGGTTCCCTCATTGTTTTCCCTTCTCTGCATCCATCTCCTTCCATCACAAGCCATTGTTATCATCTTCATTTAATTGTCGATTAAGCTAAGTGATCCATCTAGTTTTACTTATAATAGTGACATTATTGTATTTGGATTTCGTATTTTAGTAGGTTTTGTGATCTGCTTTGATTGTTTCGGTTTAATCATCGGTTGTGTGTTTTCTTTAATTTGAGTATATGGGTTTAATCATTAGTTGTGTGTTTTATGTTTTATATTTGGCCTCATTATGCAATAGGAATGGTGTACTGCATTTGGTTTTATGTTTTGCCTCATTATGCAGTTGTGTACTGTGTCTGTCTTCTTCCATCACATGTTTTTTCATTGCTTTTATTGCATTGGCATTATGCTTTACTGCCCATTGATATTTTTGTAATGCATTATGTTGTATTACTATACTTTTCACCATTTTACCATTATTATGTGATGAATGACAATATACTTGTATAAAATGCAACACTCTACAATGGAATTGAATACTAAAATTGTTAAGCATAATAGTTATGATTCCATGAAATATCCTAATGATTATAGTCATATTTACTCAATTGATATGATTTCTTCTTTATCATAGGTGGTTTTTGAACTTAAAAGATAAGATGGATTGGAAGTTATCGTCTATAAGCATCTTAAAAATAAGAATAAGAAATTCATCAAGAATATTATGTTTTAAGATTTTTCTTTTTTTTTAAGAATTGAAAATAGGATATGATGCGACCAAGGTTCAAGTTACAATGATTTAGAGAAGTCAATGCATTTTTAGGTAAAGCATCAGATTATATAGATGTTACTGTAAGATGAGGCATCACCTTTTGTACTTGGTACTATACCATCTAGAAGCCCTGGTACACCATCCACTAGTCCTACACCATCCACCACCACCCCTATACCGACAAAGATATCAAAGATGGATGTTGCGAATGAAGGAGGTGACCTCCAACCTAAGGATAAAGGAATTGATGGAAGAACGTACACCACAATTGTTAATAATTTGTAAATAAATTTCTAAAAATTTTGTAGTATATGATAACATCATAAGTTTATACTAAAGTTATAGGTTTTAATTTCTACCAACAAACTTGGAGTACTAAATGGAGAGAGTCTACCCAGACGCATTGGAGGATCTTTGATCCACCAGGAGCATGCACTTTAACTGGTAAGTATCAAAACTTTACACTTATATCCTAATTTTTGTACTTTGATGTATGAAATTTGATTTCAATGTAATTTGATGTATAAAATTTAAAATGAAAATATATGTGCAATATGGGTGTCATTAATGGTTGTGTTGTTGAGTTAAAATTTTTTGTCTAACAGATGGTAAATATTATAAAATTAGAAGAAATTCTACCAAAATTTTTGTAAATTGTTGTTCATTTATATCAATTTATTCTGATGCAGAAAGTCTACACCACGCCAGTTCTTTGTGCACACTTACACCACGAAGCATAATGGTGTGACTTTCGTCAACACCCGATGCAAACAAGTTCATGTATGTAAAATCTATACTTTAATATTAATTCTTGAAAGTATCACTTATTAACTTAAACAATTATAATGATATGATCAAATACAAGAAAGCATTGAACGACAGTCTTAGAACTCTGAAATTGTTGATAAGAGTCAGGTGTTTCTTGATGCAATGGGTGGTAGGGACCACAGTGGAAGGATTTTATGTTTAGGTTTATTTGCAAACTCATGTTATTTAGAATCCTCTGCAATCACTACGGCTAGATCTAGTAGGTGGTCCACATCAAATAAGAGAGTCCTCTAGCTTGAGAGCACATTAGAGAGGCTGGCAACCTAGTTGTAACAGTCGATGGAGTACATAGCGCAACTCCATAATGAGATGGATCAGTTGAAAGGGAGGGACAATACCTTATCACAATAGTCAAAGCATCCACCTTTTCCACCTGTATAAATGAATGTATTTGAAGTTTTTGCATAAATTCCTAACTTACAATGAATTGCAATGATTACTTATTCGTGTACATTTTAATTTTTTATTATATTAACAATCAGGATAATATTTACTTTATCTTTTTCAATCAATTTTATATTATTTGTAGAAATTAAATACGAAAAAATCATAAGATCAGAAACAAAAAAACTCAGGTAGGAAGTGAGAAATGGGAGTAAAAATTTATCAAAGTTAAATTTCCTAATGAAATTACAACATTCTATCGCTAATTAACAACAGGACGATAACTTCTCTCAATACATTACTGATAAAAAATACCATTCCATCGCTAATTAGTGACAGAATAAATAAATTCATCCATAAGTTACCGATGGAATATATTACTCCTTCGGTAAAAATGTAGCAACAGTTAATGTTTATATCGGTAAATTTAGTTATGAAAACATATATATTCACCAGTAACTTTACAACAGAAATACAATTTACCGTCAACAAATTCACTGACAGAATATTGGGATTCTGTCTGTAAAGTAGCGATGAAATTCTATAAATCCATCGGTAAATTTTCTTTGACCTACTGACGTAAATCCAAAATTCCATCACTAATGGTGTAGCACCCTACTCTCATAGGATACATACCCAACATTCCAAAGGATATCTGATTATGTACCTAAAAGGGTGGCATGATAGGGCAGTTAGTTGATCATACTCAATTCAATATTTTAGAAAGATATCACACGCATATGCATAAAATCAATAATGGATCTTTTGGCCTATTTTATTCATAAACATTTTATATCGCAATGTTGCAACCATTATACAAATCATCAAAATTTCACAAGCCACTTGGGCCCATTACATATACAAAACACTAGTAGTCATAATGTTATTATATTACAAAATCATTCACATACACATTGTACAATTCTTGTGAATACACATTTTGATACAAAATAATGAAATACATATGTAAACACGAACTAATCGTAACCTCTATCTATTACTCGAATGTAGTGGCTAGACTCCAATTTGTCTAACTAGAGATCTTCTCTAAGCTTAAAAAATAATGTTGCAATTTTAGGTTGAGTTTTGCAAACTCAGTGAGGGGACCATCCTCGATCACTCACTCATATCACATAACAGATAGAGTTTATGTAATCACCTAATTCACATCATTTCACTAGTAATCATTTAACATCACATATCACTTTGATCACTTATTTCACATTTCACATTCGGAGCAGTCAAATGGTTCATTTTAATCACTAAAAACATATTTATCAATTTTATATGCATGCTTATGAGACTATTTTCAATTGTTATTATTATGATTGAGTGTCTTTTTACTAGCCCACATCCCTTATGGATACCAGGAACATTATCAATTGAGCCTGTGGCTTTTATGTATCCTCCGAGCTTTAAGCTCTTTCATACTGGTCACTCCGGTCATAACTACCTTTATATCATGCATTCATGTAATAAAATGCATCAAATCAAATAAGATCAGTCAGTCACTTTATTTCACTTTACACATTCACTTTCACATGTCATCAGACCTAAGTCCGATATTCAACAATTATGTTAAGAATCATTTATTGAAGTGAATCACACGTTAATACAACACTTAGAAAATGATAATAGAATGCACGAGAAGGGGGGGTTGAATTGTGTAT
>JANZLF010000008.1:36700406-36728784 GCA_026546835.1 Erythroxylum foetidum | reverse complement strand
TTTCAGATGATATCAAATCACAAGGCTTTCCTCCTATCTGGCTCTCACGTAATCGCAAATTGTAGTGAACATATGCATACCCACAGATTACTGAGATGATTCATTTTCAATTTGAAAAGCTTTCAAATTTGCAATACAATGATTTCCTATGTTTTCTGTTCATGGCACTTTTGACTTACAGATTTTTCTCTTTTTCATTTCTTTGAAAATCCACATTACATTATCTTTTAATCACTCGTTTTAAAAGTGGAATGTTCTTGTTGCAGAGGAAGAGAGAGGATAACTAAAAGTTGTGTCAAGGTTCAATCCTCCACCTTCAACCGGTAATATTGACTTTTTTCTCTGCAACTTCTATGCTCATTTAAGTTCACAATTTTCTTCTTTCTGCTTGTTGCACATTTATGCTAATGCTTGATTCTTCTCTAACTTGTTTGTTGCTTGTTCTTGTTATAGGAAAAGCTAAGAAATTCTGACATTCAAGATGTTTCTCTAGGAACTAAGAGAGAAGCTAATGGCAAAATGCATAGAAATGTTCTTTTGTTCTTTAAATTGCCACTGCCTTTTATGGCCTATATAATTTTATTCTGCTAGATGATTCGTTGCGCTGTTACTTTGGTATTTCAAGTCTAATTCGTCGCCCTGTTGCTTTGGTATTTCGAGTCTGCAACATTATGGGATCGATCCTTGTACCAGATTAGTTATTGTATAAAAAATTTTCAGATTTGATAGAATTAGTTACTCTTCCAATGTTTTAAGGAACGTTGTGAGTGGAAGGATCCTTTGTTCTATTCAATGAAAAATAACAATAACATTAAAAGATTAAAAAATTTGTATTTTAAAAAATAGTTATTAAATTAAAATAATTTTCAAAAAATGGAAAAATAATAATAATGGAACGTTTAAAATTAATGGTATAAAGAATTATTAAATAAAAAAATTTATAAATAATATTAAATAGTTATTAAACAAATAAGATTAAAAATTATATTTTAAAAAATAATTATTAAAATTAAATTTGATTTTTAAAAAATGTAAAAAATAATAAAAAAACATTGCGGAAGACAATCTGTGACGTTTTTAAAAACGTCACTGAAGACCTTTCGCGACGTTTTTTAAAACGTCACTGAAGATCTTTCACGGCGTTTCTAAAAAAACGTCGCAGATTCCTTCACTTTCTGTGACGTTTTAACAACGCAAAATGTTAGACAATCCGTGACGTTTTTTAAAACGTCGAGGATTGTCCAGCCTTTTAGTGACGTTTTTCAAAACGTCGCAAAATGTCAGCATTTTTTGCGACGTTTTTCATAAAGCGTCGCGGAAATCTTTTGCCTACACCACATTTTGTTACGTTTCTTGTGACGTTTTTTAAAACGTCGCCGATTACATTTTGTGACGTTTTTTGGACATTCTGTGACGTTTTAAAAACGTCACAGAATGCCTTATTTTCTTGTAGTGGCTTATATTTGTATGAGACACTAGAGGTTAAATGAGCATCATAATATACCCTTATAGCTTTTATTTAATTCTTAATGATTAAATTTAAGTTTGTTACGTAGATTGTTACTAAAAGGTCCTGTGTGATGCGATTTTATGGGACAATTTTGTAAACCAAATTAAATTCACTTGAGAAAATTTAAAATAGAGAAAGGTTATTTTCATTAGTGATTCACATTAAAAAAATATATATTCAATAGCGACCACAACCTCTTACTAGAAGAATCGAATGCAGTTATAATGTGTAAAATAAATGAGATAAATAAAAGAACAAAAATGTAAGATATGACCTAGCATATAACACAAAATATTTACCTAATGATCAATTCTTTTGTTGAGATGTCATATATTCCTAACAAATATTCGATAATAAACTCTTGTCATATGTTCATTGTATAAATTATTTAACATGTATGAGAATTTTGTAATTTCAATTGTTTAAAATTGTGTTAATCTTATTAAGTGTTATATATGTCCAAGGAACAAAACCTCAAAATAAGTCCTTATTTGAAAATAATCTCATAAATCTAAAAACCTTTTACATTAATTTAAATTAAGAAATTCAAATAATTTTTCTTTGTAACCAAGAGATCAATTGAAAAGATGAATAAAGAAGAGAGATTAAATTATAAGTTTAGCCTATACAAAAATCATTTTAGTGAAAAGAATTTAAAGAATTTGAATTTTAAATTAAAAAGTGATAATAATAATAATAATAATAATAAAGAAAATGCCATGGCATTTATATTTTCAGCTACAACAACATAAATTGTCAGTTTTCTTTCCAGCAACTTATAAAATCATTTCGAAATGGGACTAAAGATTTGTATATGTGAAACTATTTATGTTTTGCTTGATGTCAAAAGTATTATTTGTCAAATCTACATTTTGGATGAATTGAAACCATACAACCGTTTAGTAAATCTTGAAGTATGTTAATTAAGTTTTTTATGATGAAAAAGAACATTGACGGGTTAACTATTAAACTTGATATCTATTTACAAAAACTTCTTAATGTTTTCCTTATATATATATATATATATATATATATATAATTATCATTCTCTAGTTATATATCACGTCCTTGATAAACCGAGTTCTGTGGTTCAATGATATCAACAATCAATGTATATACTATAGCCTTATATTTAGAAGTTGGCAAGAGAAAGAGAGAGTGAGACGGTCAAAAAGAGGAAGAAAGCTGAGGGAGGGAAAAGTGGAAGGCAAAAACTCACACAAACAGAGAGAGAGAGAGAGAGAGAGAGCATTTGATCACACGTCAGTCTTTGTTGTCACGATAAAACATGAACAAAACATTACAGCGTGAATTTCCAAGGCTTGCCCTTTGATTGCTCTTCTTCGTGTTTATATCAACACATGCAAAGGAAAGGAAAGGAGAGGAAAGCAAGAGCTATCACTCGAATCCTCTTTTTATGTCATTCTTCTCTCTGCTTTATTGCTACCCCATTTTGCATAACTATACCTATACGTATTCCTCTCATCTCTGCACCAATTAACTGTTTTCAGTTTCACTTTCCATGTCCAATGACCATCTCACTATAATGAAGAAAGAGAGAGAGAGAGAGAGAGACAATGGCTGCTTTGCCTTTCTGCTCTGATTAGCTTTGCTTTATTCGTTACTGCGAGGCTGTCTTGGTCATTAATAAAGCAAATAATCAATTCCTTTCTCTTCTTTTTTTATATTTATGAGACCACACACGAAAGCCCTGCTCGGTTGGTTTGTTATTTGTAATCATCAGCTTTGGTAGATTTGCATTTCAGGAACCCTTTTGTTTTATGATTTCTTTGTGAGAGAAAGCGACAGATGTGTGAAAAAAGAAACAAAGAGGGCTTCAACAAATTGAAAACAATAGTTCAAAAGGGTTTCCCTTCTTTTGACCAGAAAGTTTTCAATTCTCATAATTTTTTGTAACCAAATTTCTAGAAAACACTCCTGCTTAGGTTTGGTCGAAAATGGAATTGCATGGTTTTGAGGGGCAGTGAGACTGTTGGTGTTTTCTTAGATTGTTCTCACTGATTACTTCAAACTTTTTCTCTCCCACTCAATTCACTGCAAGGGCATGAAGAATCACGCACATGCATGTATATAAATAAGTGCATAGCATCGACATTTCTACATCATTACGATATCATTTAAAAGTGTACGCTAGTGAAGCGTCAAGCATGGTAATAAGATTTCTTGGGGAGGGGAGTGAAGGCTCTGAAAGGAAGTACATTCCCATGCGGATAACCCACCCCTCTACAATGTGTGAGACAACAAGGAGCCTTCTGGGCATCTAGTTTTGCAACGTATCGAGGAATAGGGAAAATATGGGAAACGTGCGAGTGTTCCCATGCTGGTCCTCACAAAACATCATTTTCTCTGCCAGTCTACTGAACTAAAAGAATAACAAAGTAGAAACTTCATTAGACAGCAGTGATGATAATTTCATAGAGTTTACGGAGACTAAGAACTGATCGTATCAACTAAACGACTAAATGAGCACTAAGTATTCCTGAGACTAGCAGCGAGTTCTGCAGCAGCTCTCATTGTCACTAATTCTAGAATGGATCAGCGGGTAAGCACAAACTAGTTAATTGGTTCGCCACATGAATTCATGGACGAATTTGTATAGGGCGATACAGCAGAAGTTCCAAGCTGTTTATCACGCAAAGTTACTTCGTGAAGAACCATATGCATTAACCATTTCGCACAGCTCATTAACATCTCAATGAAACATTTGTGATGGCGATACTAGTTGATGCATGAGGAAAGGAAAAAATTATGTGAATACTAGATCTTCATGTCAGATAACAACAACCTTACCACACTTAAACAAGCCATACAATACAGACCGAAAACACAACTCAAACGAACTATAAAACAAAGATATCTAAAGCATAAGGTGGTTTTGTTAAGAGGAACCAGGTGCTTCGTTTAAGACCTCTTGCAATTTCGGGGATGAAAACAGTTTCCAGGTCAAGTTGGCTTGGCAGAGAATGCATGCTACTTTCTCTCAATCGTGGCTAACTAGTGCTCATATCAAGAGATAAAGTGTTATTATCATCTCCCGCGCTGATCAGTTTCCTCCAGCCAACCAGGCATTATAAGAAGTGGCTACTGGAGGAAGCGTTGAAACCTGACAAATCTGTCCACATATTGCCACTCCAGAACTGATTATTTTCGGGTAGAGCTAAGAATGGCCTCGCTAAACTCAAACCCTCGTTGTGTTCCATCTTCACATTAGCCAAATGGGAAACCCTTGAGCTTGGATTCATTGGTCGAAGAAGGTGGGTTTCACCAGCTACTGAAGATGATTGTTCAACACTGTTACTGTGAAATGGGTACAAGCCTGTGGATGGTGGATCAACCAAACCTAATTGTTGCGTTTCTCCTGCTGACAAAATGCCACTACTCATCCCTGGATTGCTTCCAAGCTGAAATCCCATGTCGGTCTGTCCATTAGCACCATTTGTTCCTCCAATCTGACCCTGAATTTCACCAAAGTTTAACCTAAAATTCCCCGCACCAGATTCAGTCAGATTATGTAGAATCATTAATGGAAGCTGAGTTGATTGCTGATGAGTCGAATGACCAATAATATTCTCTGAGGATATTACATCTGTGGAGTTGGATGATCTTGAACCTACTTGCCTTTCACCAGACGCTGCAGACTTTGAGCTACTTTGGCTTCTGTTTTTCTTGTTTCTCCTACAGCCACCTCCCACAGGAACATTTCTAAGGGCACCCCCTCTAGTCCAGTATCGTCGACAAGTTTTGCAAAAGTGTCGTGGTTGAGAAAGGCTGTAGTTATTGTAGTAGCAAAATTTGGTGTTGGAAGAATCACACCTCGGACACCTTAGTGCTATTTCTGGCTGGGGTAAGTTGGCTAACCGGGCTCTATCTGCCATCGAGCCAGGCCTAATCGAACCAGCGCGACCCCCACCGCCGCCACCAACATGAGGGGGTGGTGGAAGAGGTGGAAGAAGGGGACTTTCATGGTTAGCAGCTAGTTGCTGATTTGGTTGCTGCAAAGAACAAAAATTGTCACAAATCTCTCATATCAAAAAGAGAGAAATTTTATCTGGTATATTCAACAAAGTAATAGGAATAATCATCTTTTTGATATGTTTCTTCATCGTGATTTCAGATTTGCCTTTTTCTTTTTAGAGATAGTAGGGGAAGGTTTGTGGATGAAAATTAAAAGAAACCATACCTGTTGCCAGTTGGGAGGATCTAAATAGACTGGAACTGAAGAGAACACCATGGTTATCTTTTGATCTTTTTCTTCTTTTATAAAGGTTGATGGGTCTTTAGGAAAGAAAATATGGTGGAGAATCACACAAGGAGAATACCAGAGCCAAGAAAGCAAGAGAAAAGAGAATTAAAGGTGAAGGTGTAGGAAAATAGGGGGAGGCTTTTGTTCTAATCTATGTTTTTTCACTTCTTTTATCCTCATTCTACTCTTTTTTTTGCTCTCTTTTTGTTCTATTATATAATTAGGGTTGAATGGAGCGGGAGTGTGTTTCTTCACATATAAGTTTTCTTTGTGAAGCTGTGGATCTAGTGCTCGTCCGAAAGAGAGATGTGGATCATGCTTATCAGAGAGAGAGATGAACATAGTAAAGCAAACCATCGCTATCTGTCCTTTGTGGTGGGATCACACTACGTAATTGAGATTGCTTACTATGGAGCTCCTACACTTGTAATAGGGAATCTGTGGTGCATGGCATAAAGTTAGAGCCAACATCTATACACATAATGAACAAGTCTTTCCTCATACACATATTTACAATTAACATGGAGACCTACAATAAACTTTATGTCTGACATTAACCTACAAGCAAAAAGCAAATGCTTTCGCAGATTGGCCGATTTTAAAAACAAATAAAAGAATACAAAAAGAAACAATGTTTAAGGCTTCCAAATATATACAGCAGCTCAACCCTTGATAAGTCTTCGCGTTTCCTTTGCTTCCATCAAATTAAAAGTTCCCAAAGTCCACCAAATGTTGCTTTCGTTGATGTGTGTGTGATCTATATCAGTTCCTTCCAACATGACCTAGAGTTTAACCATCTTTATCAGTGTCCTCCGATTTGTCTTTCAACCTTAATTCTTAAATCATGCTATTATATATATACAAAACAGAACACCAGCTTGGAATTTGTCCCTCTTTAATTCCTTACTTTATATCACTCGTGTCCTCTCTTTTTACAGATTAAGAACTGCAAAGTAAGTAAATAGTGAATTTTGCAAGTTGCTGTGATCTGGAAATTAGGGAAGAAAAGCCAAGACCTAGCTAGTCTTGTAGCCGTCAAGCTGGAGCTAAACATAAAGCCATGCACTCAGCCATATATCTTCTTATTCCAGCAATTTCTGATGTTCAACAAAGTCTAAACAGGGAATTTCAATCAATATTTTCGTTCTGTAAAGAGACGTTTTAACATGCATGGGGATACCAGTCTATAGGGTGCACCTGTTACCTGGCACATCCGTGCATGTCTGTGGTTTTGTGAAATTCAACATCATGCGTCCTTTCTGTTACAGATTGATGTGAGAACCTACCTTATTGTACAGATAGATAAAAACTAATTTCTTATACTTGTATATATATGGAGGAATCGAAAACATATTAGGGTACACTTTATCTTTCTTTGCTCTGGTACGCTTTTCATGAAGAAGATACTAAATATTTATAAAAACCTTGCATCAAGATTCCGTAGAATAGTTTTACATTTCCACTTGGTTCCAGATAATGACTTATCAGTGACACTGCAGTTATATATATTATAGATAGTCCCTACAAGTTGCACTTCATTATAATTTTTTAGCCGAACTTTTTTTTAAGGACATCCAAACAAAGTAAATGATTGGTTTTGGTATCAGAAGAGGGAATTTGTATTCTTTGGATTTACATTCAAAGAGCTCTAATAAGTTACATCAAGTTTTGGTAATAGATGATTCTAATATGAAGAAGGGTAAAGCCAAAATCTTGTTGCAACACTAATGATTGAGGCATGCAAGTTTCGAGTATCTCAAAATTATTTTCTAGTTTATTTAAAAAGATTGACATCTCTACTTTCTGTTGTAATATTTTTGAATTGGTAAAAAGTCATCAAAATTCATTTCCATCAAGTTTAAGAAAAAGTTATTTATCATTTATGATTGTTCATTTTGATATATAAACTCAGTCTACTTTTATGATATTCCTATTAGTTTGCGTCTTTATTGATGATTGTACTAAGGTGACTTAGTTGTGGTTAATGAAATTCAAAAGTGAAGTGAAACTATTATATACTCTAAAAATTTCGCAAATTTATTAAGATTCAAAAATATGCATAGATTCAATTTCTTTGTAATGATAATAGTGGAGAATATCATGATTCTAAACTAAAGTATTATTTAGAAGCCTATGGAATTATTAAGTAGTTTTAGTTATTTTAGTTAAGTTTTTTTTCTTTTTATCTCTCTCTTTCAGTTTTGTTTGTTTTATTTATTTATTTACCTTCTTCCTTGTTCGTTTGTTTATTTACTTATTTTATCTTTTATTTTTATTTTTTTTCTCTTTTATATGTACTTTATTATTTATTATTTATTTTATTATATTTACTTATTTATTTTTATTTTATTTTATTTTGAATTTAAATTTCTTTATTCTTATCTTAGTTTATTGCTTTTTTACATAGCTATTCGTTTATATTTTTGCTTTTGTTTTCTTCAAATAATTCTCAAATTTCTCCTTTTCCTATGGTCTATAAAAAACAACCTCTTTACTAGCTAGAAGTAAGACTACGTACTTCTGGGCCTCTCTAAACCCTGCATTTCAGTAGGATTTCTACTAGGTTGTTATTGTTGTTGTTGTATATATATTAATGGAGTCTTAAATAATGGGTTGGCTGAGAGAAAAAATTAAACATTTATTGAAAATTGTTCGTGCTCATTAACTCAAGCTCATATGTCATTATCTAATTGGGAAGAAGCTCTTTCCTTTGCCTTGTGTTTAATAAATCAAAATCCTCGCACTTTATTGACTTTCAAACATCACCCGAAATTATTAGTAAAGATGTAGCCACCCCGCCAATACTAAATTTATCTCTTTGTCCCTTTGGATGTGTAGTATTTATATATATCCATAAACATCAAAGTCACAAGTTAGCTTCACAAGCCCTATGGTAAGTGTTTCTCATATATGCTACAAAATTAAAGGGTACATATGTTATCATCATCTAACTTACTATATGTTTATAATAATAGACATAGTTTGTCATGATGACTTAAAGTATTTCTCTTTTGATCATAAAATTTAGGGTGAGAATCAAAAGAAAATTCAAACTTTAGACCAACAATTTCAGTGAGAGTATCAATTTCTTGACCATGACGTTAGTTATTTGAATATAAGTAATGAAACTTTGTATCATGATGCTAATGATCATTTGGCGTAGGAAACTTGGTCGAACCAAAAGATGATTTGGATCATGAATAAATGGTTGAAGTAGAAGATGGAATTACATCAATCAAAGAGTTTGAGTTCCTGACTAATATACCACATCAATCATTTACTAAGGATGTTCCTATCCTAAAACCTAATCCAACAAGAAAACTATTACCAAAACATCTTACTAGAGGTATTCCTAAGCCCAACAATGAACCTAAAATTTCAAGAGGAGTTATATATCTTATGAGTCATCTTATATCAAATGACCTATTAGAATCAAATAAATCATGTGTAAATCAAATATTTACTGCAATTGTTACTGATAGTATGTAGGAAGTTTTAACTTCTCCAAAGTGGAGAGTCACAATGAATAAGGAAATGAACACCTTGCAAAAGAATGAAATGTGGGAGCTTGTTAATTGTCCACTAGGAAAAGGGTCAATGGGATGTCAATGGATTTACATTACAAAGTATAAAGTAGATGGAACAATTGAACAATTCAAAGTAAGATTAGTGGTAAAAGGGTACACCCAAACTTATGGAATTAATTATATAGAGACATTTTCCCCTATCATTAAAATCAATATTGTTAGAGTATTGTTGTCCCTAGCTACAAATTTAGATTGTCCATCATAACAATTTAATGTAACAAAATGCTTTTTTTATAGTGAATTGTGTGAAGAAGTCTATATGGAGTTTCAACTAAGATGTGTGGTGACAATAAGATACAATGAATAGGTGTGTAGATTGAAGAAATCATTATATAGGCTAAAACAATCTCTAAAAACATGGTTTGAAATATGTAATAAATCTATAATAGCTTTTGGATACCACCAAAACAATTCATACTATGCTTTGTCTTTAAAAAGGGGCATGATAAAACCACTGCACTAACTATATATATGAATGACATGGTGGTCACAAGGAATGATCCTGAAGAAAGGAAGGCATTACAAGAGCATTTTTTAAAAGAGTTCGAAATGAAAGATCTTGGCTGCTTAAAATATTTACTTGGGATAGAAGTTTTTATACCAAAGAAACCTATCCAAAAGAAAGTATTCATATCTTTCTGGTTTGATAATTGGTCGATACCGGGACCTCTTGTCAGCTTGAATGTTGCTATAAGAAATTCTATCAATTTACCACTTCACACCAAGATGGTTTCACTTATTGATGGGACATGATGTTAGCTCCCTACAAGCTTAAGCCATCCTAAACTCTCTTTCCTCTTATGGCTGGTCATTCAGAATCGCCTAAACACAGCTGATAGAATCAGGTATTTATATGTGGATTCTTCATGCCCTTTTTGTTTAATAACAGAGGAGACAAACATTTATTTGTTCTGAGGTCACCAATCTTAAATGGGAAACCATCAAAATGAGATGCAATTGGTCCTTACCAGTGAACACATTCGCTAGTGTAATACAGTGGCTATCTTCTCAAAATATCCCCCTAAAGTTGATATACATTGTGGCTATGAGCATATGTGTTAAAAATATTTGGAATAAAAGGAATAATCTACGATTTGAAGTTAAGCATAAATCTACTCCAACTCTCATCTTGGAGACACCGGAAAACATCAATGAACTGATTCTATTAAGAGGGGTGGGGTAAACTCCAAGCTTTCTATATCCCATAACTTGTCGTGTACTGGAGTATATCTTTTGAGTGGTTAGTAGTACTACAAGTTCTAGATGGACAAGGTTATACCTTTGTAATTTTCGTTGTTAGTAACTCCATTCATTGTTTTATTTAATGAAAATTCCTTTTATATTTTCAAAACAAAGAAACTAGCGTGTCAATTAATTGAGACACTAGTTAAGGAATGCATATATTTATATATTAAAGTAAACTAAGTAACTATTGATAAAGGAAGACATCAAAGACTTATATGGAAGCTGATGTACTTGGCTTATGCAAGACATTATCTTGCTTATGAATTAAGCATTATTAGCCAAATTATTCATAATCATGGAGAACAACATAAGAACACAATTACGCAAATTTTTAAGGTACTTGAAATATGCTTTTGAAAAATGAATTTTATTCAATAAAAATAAAAGTTGGGAAATATATAAGTTTATATAAACATTGATCAGGCTAATGTAATAGATGATAGATGATTAACTTCAAGTTACTACTTATTTTTAGGTGACAATCTTGAACAAAATGTTGTTGCTCACACAAGCTCAAAAGTTGAATCTAAAGGTATGACACTTAGATTGTGTGAAGTTTTATGGCTAAGGTTGTTTCCATAGGATTTAGGTTACCCACCTAGGCAACCATTTCAATTGTATTGTGATTATAAAGTTATGTGTGATATAGCTCACAATCATGTCAAATATGATTAAACAAAGCATGTAGAGATTGATAGATTATTCAATAAGAAGAAGTTAGAAATAAAAATTATAGAGTTACCTAAGATTCATTTTGAGGATTAACTAGTTGATGTTCTTACTAAAGTAGTTTTAGATCAAGTGTTTTCAAAATGTCTAAGTTGGGAATATATGAAATATATACACAGACTTGAGGGGAAGTGTTGAAAGATTTTCGTTATAATTGTTGGGATTGTAAAATTGTAATTTATTATTAGTTTCCTAATTTAGAGCTAATTAGATGTCTAAATTCTAGTTATAAATTAGCAATTAATTAGCTTTTATACTCATTTCACTCTTTAAGGCTATGTTTGGTAGGGCAGTTAGTAATGGAATGGAATATTATTCCATCGTTTGGGAGGAGGGTTTACAATGGAATAGAATGGAATAGGATGAAAGAGGAGGATTTTACGTTACATCATATTCCATCCTAAACAGTAATAATAAATTACATCTGATTTGGGAGGTTTATGATAGAATGTAAAATGATAAATATGTACTACATAATATACCCTCAATAATTTTTTTATAATACCAATTATACCTTCAACCTTAATAATATACAGCAAGATAATACATCATTATTCTATCAAAGGTAGAATATTCATTCATTATTATTATACATACATTATATTTCATTTCATCCATCTTCCAAACAACATTTCACTATATTATATTGTGAACCCTTCCATCTCTTCCAAACAACAATTTTCTAATATTACATCCATTTACATTATATTCCATTTTAAATCATTCTATTTCATTACATTACATTCCATTCTATTAAAAACCTTACGTCCAACCAAACATAGCCTAAGTATGTGTATGTAATTTCTCTTGAAATATATGATAGAATAGAGAATTTTAAGTCTCAAGTAAGTTTTATATGATTTTTTCTAACTATTATAAGATAAAATCTCTTTCATAAGTTTCTTCTACTACATCTTTGCCCTACTATTGTAAAAGAAAATATGTTTGTCAATTCTTTTGAATAATAGGTGGAGCACCTTTATACTTGCTCTTTATTGATCCCTTTACATGTTCACAAAATATATGTGAAAAACTCACATGAAATTTTGGATGAATTTTTAGTCTTTTGGGCAACTTTATCTTAAATGCAAAATTTCCACTTTTTGATACACTGTAGAAAGGATCATCATACCTAGGGATTAATTCTCTATAGGCTAATTTGCTACTTATATATTTTCAAAATTAGGGAATCCATTTCAGTAGCACTTTTTCATATTAAATTCTAACGTATGCCATTTTGGTTTATTTACTTCTTTATAAAGTATAAAATTTTGCATAAATTATTTTTTACCTTATCCAATAACCCTTACTTGGTTCTAATAAATTTGTATGTTATTGAAACATTGTTCACTCATATGTTGTTAAAAATAATATAGGTTGAGAATTTTACTTAGGATATCAAGCCTATAAGAAATAAAGTTAGAAATGTTATAGTTATTTTATGGGGTAGGATGTAGTGCATTACTTAATTTAATAAACAAAAAAGGTTGTAAGCTTTGAAATAATAAATAAAAGAATGTTTATTACCTTAATGGTGGGGCACTTGTTATATAATGTATAATCAAAGAGGTGGAATCCTAATATGATTTTCTTTTTAATATTTGAATTATAGTAAACATCTAATCCTTCAATGTTGGAAAAACACTCAATGAACATATCCAAGTGTTTGTATTTGTATTGCAGTATGCTTCTACTTTTTATAACTTCTTATGAATATTTCTTAAAATGACCTTCCTTGCGATATTATTCCCTATAATGTTTTGCATTAATAAATTGCTTCATGTATAAGGTAAAGATGTAGGCCCAAAATGCTGACTTAGAATATGAGGTTCGCATGATCTTAAAGAATGCCTTTTAAGATGTCCCACACATTATTGGGCCTTTACATCTAAAGTCACCACTACAATTAATTAGGCCCCATTATAAAGGTTGAACATTTTGTCTAAATCAATTTCTATGACATTTCTAATGGAGTAATGAACTATTAACCAAGAATTAACTCAAAGGCACTTTTCTTTATAAATGAAAATTGTTTAAATTATAGAAGAATTTTGCATATTCCAAAAAGTCTAGCAAATTTCATTGTTTTGCATTTACAAGATGCCTCAATAAATCTTTAAATAAAGCACTAATTTTATATGTTGGCTATCAATTTATGAAGACTTGTAGTTTAAAAATTCAAATTAAACCTAAAAATATAAAAAGCAAGGTCGTCAAGTGTCTAGTAAAACAAACATTTTTATCGATCATCAGGACTAAGCATAAAGCATTAAAACTAATTAAAGCACGAAATCAAATTGTTTAAATCACTTAAAACTTCAAAAATAATTGACCAAATTAACTACCAAAGCAAATCATTTTATTTTACCTTCATTGAAGTCATTAAAACAAAGCAAACCAAACCATTGATATATGTATATATATATATATATGCTAAGTGAGTTATGAGTTAACTATGGTATACATATATATACATACATACATACATATATATATATGCTAAGTGAGTTAACTATACAAAATTTAAAAGTTAACATGTGTAACAAATATTTTATATGTTCTCTTTGAAAAAGTGAACAAATTTTTTACTGAACTTATGTAATTGAGAAATTTAGTAATTATATTCCAAAAATAAGAAAATAATTGAGATTTTTAAATTTTTGTAAAGAAATTTTAATTCAAATTTATAATGAAAAATATTAATGCCTTAAATTTTAGGAGAAAAAATCACTATTACATGATTGATTGTTTATAAGATCTTTATGTTATAATATATGATACCTTTAAACTAAATTTTTAATTAGAAAAGAGCCCTGTATCATTTTATCTTTTCTAAATTTTGTATAAAATATTTTTTAATTCTACATGAGTTTATTTCTTAATTGTGTAATATTTAATAGTTATTTAAAAATTGTTTGTTTTAATCTATCTAAGTTTTTATAAATAATAAATCTAAACCACCTAATTACCCAACCCAAAATCAAATTTATGTGGATTGGTCTGATGTAGTTAAATTTTTGTGTGATTTGACTTAGTTTAAAAAATAAAAACATTTTAGTAATGATTTAGTACAAAGTTTTTGTCTAAATTCGCTCTTGCACACCCTAGCACTTGTATTGGAACTTCAAAATATTTATTAAATTTTGGTATAACAATTTTGGTGAAACTTTTGTACAATAAGTTGGTCTAACAATAAAGACAATATAATTGGTGAACATATCGATGAAAAACATATAAAAAGCCTTCATGTCCATTTTAGGAAATCCTCTAATTAAATCCAAGGATGTTATATATGTAAAGTTTCTCCAAACCAAATTGAAGTTAAAGTAGATAAACTTTCTTTTGCCTTTTAAGTTTGTCTTTGTTAATAAAAAGATAAGTTTAATAATAGTGTTTCATGTCATATTCATATTAAAATACACAAATGTCCAAGAAAAAAATGTCATTATCTATTAGTAACCCAAATTTTCACATACTACAGAATATAAGTCTTCTTTATTACTTCCCAACAAAGTTCACTAATTTAAGGAACAAATAATATGTGTCTTTTGTCAACAGATAGTCTGTCCAATATTGCTTTAAGACACCATCTTACACCTTTTCTACCAATTGATGGTAGTTAGTATCATGTTTGTCATAATTTCTAATTCTATCTACTAAATTTGTCTTAGCTCTAGATATGTTATACTAGGCAACAAACACTTCTTTCATGCAAACAACATCAATAACTCAATTACAACTTTTGGGCTTGTGCTCTTAATTCAAATCAAGTTTTATGAGCTTAAATGGAAAATTACTTATTTCTTTTGAACAGTATTTGTAAGGTTGTCTATTATTGTTACAAACTTAGTGTATAGCAAGTAAAATACCAAATTCTCATGTAATTTGCTATCACCACCATTTCTTTCTAATGGCCAAAGTCTTTTAACTTTTTCTTGGTAAATATCATCTTCTAAAACGTTATTAAATGTCCCTTATATAATAATGCACCCAATGGCTTTATCAAATGCATTATTTTGAACTTCAAATGGAGGTTTACGGTTAGGCAACTATGAAACTTGTTTCTTCTTAATTACTTTCATAATAAATCCTCTATAATTTCTTTGAATTGATTTTAAATTATGTTTACCACAACTTTCCAATACAATATTTCACACCCAGTGTGCTTCTTTATCCAACTAACATAAATATGTGGGGTACATTTTTTGATAGTCTATTCGATAATATCTTTTAATGCTTCAACAAACCTTTATTTTGCCATACATAAATTAGTTAAACCAAGCATGATGAGAAAATTATAAGAAACATAATAAAATCTTAAAGAATCACCAATGGAAGAAAATAATGGAAGTGATAGCTTCCATTGTTCTCATTTATTAAAGCAATCCTTATTGCTAAAGAACATTCCATTGCCATCTCACTATTTATTATAATATTATTCCCTTTGGCTATGATATTTTCTTCAAACCAATCCAAACTACCCTAGATCAATGATTGAATATCTTATTCGATGTTAAGAAGAGTCTGGTGTTCCTTTCTCTCTAAGGGACATATATACAATAAGTGAATACAATTTTAAGTATTATGTAGTTTCCTTTAATTTGATATCTAGCTTTGTTTACCTAATATACTATCTTTAGCCACTTTTCATTGTAGTACATATTGTAAAGTTCATGAATTTCATTTCATAGCTTTGTGCAATAGTTACATTTAACGAAAAGGCAATTTAAAGTTTTTATTTCTTAGTTGTAAAATTGCAATATATGTTGTGAGCACTATAAAAATCTATCTATTATTCTCAACCTTTAATTGATTGCTAGCCAAAGAATAAATGAAGTTTTTAAGAGATTTGTGTTATAACTTATATCGTACTAGTATTTTCTAGGGAACTATTTAAGCTTGGATCTGTAGATCTCTAAACATGGTTTTTTAGTGAATTGTATCGAGCTTTGCCTAAGTTAAATCAAGGATTCTCTTTATATAAAGTCTTTCACTTTTACTTTCTCTAAAAAAGTGTGTTTTAGAGAGTTAAATCATGGTAGTTTATACAACAACCTCTTTGCTAGTTATCAAACTAGAACCAAGGTACTTCTCCATTCCCTACTAAGCTTTTCATCCCATAACATATAGAGTACCTTATTTTGAGCATTTTTTGGAGGGTTAATAAGGTATTAGTTTATGGTTTAACGTTATAAAATCAAATTAGTTATTTAATTCAATCAAATTAAAACATATAAATAATTATAATTCTAAAAAAATTATAAAATGTTCAGTAAAATTCATTTTAGTTATTAAGCAACAAAAATAATTAAATAAATTTTAGAATTGATTTAAAATTTTAAATTCGTTTAGGTGTACTTAAATAGGACTGGGCTATTTTGAATCTAGAGTTGTTATAACTTGGATTGCATTAACTCAAGACTAGGTTATAGTAACCAATTTGCCAAACATACTTATTCTAGCATTATGTTACACTAAGCTAATAACCAAACAGCTTAGTATAATCCAAAATAGGTATAATTTAAACTATGATCTAAACAACCTTTATTCCAAGTTTATAACATCTCAACCTTATGGCTAAATATAGATTTTCTTCCCTAAGAAACCCTAAGCAACCCATAAACCTACCAATGGCTACCCAACATCTATAACTAAGGATGACATTTTGGCATAGGCCCAGCCCGACCTGACCCAAAGTCAACAGATTAAGTCTAAGTTTTAGGTTAAACTTGGGCTTTTGATTTTAAAAATTTTAGGCTTCAAGTCATGCTCGGGCTTAAGTTATTAGGTCCAAAGCCCAAAATTTTCACATGAAATAATATAATTTTAATTAAAACAACATTTTTATAATTTTAATTAAAAATAATGATCCAGGCCTAATTAGGCTTCAAGCTACTTAAATTCAATCAAGCTCAAGCTCAAGCTTAATCTCAAGTCACTAGCCTCGAACCTAATCAAACTTTGGGTCAGACCCAAATCTAAGTATAGATTACCCAGCCTAAACCTAGCTTGGCCCAATGCCAAACCTACCTGCAGTTTACTACTCACCAACCATCTCAAGCTTAATCTCAAGTCACTAGCCTCGAACTCGATTAGACTTTTGGTCAAACCCAAATCTAAGCATAGATTACCCAACCTAAACCTAGCTTGGCCCAATGCCAAGCCTATGTGCAATTTAATACTCACCAACCATCTAGCTTGTTCAAATTAGTGTTGTGTCAACTAACAATCACTAGTTAGCATCTCATACCACTATTGTCACATGCATCTAAGTTCCATCAATAAGAACCATCTTGCATCCCCTATAGACCAACACCATTGCTATCACCAATGAAACATCACCACTTTCCATCACTAATGACTTGCTACCAACCATAAAGAAAGTAACTTGATTTCATCGGTAATTAAAACAATGAACAACTAATGACACCACCATTGAAGTTGTTGTTTGCATCATTGCCACATATCTTTAGCTACTATTTGTCGAAGATGTGAGACTGGAGCACCAAGCTATAGTCCACATCAATTGCGCCTCTATCGCCCTTTGATGCTCCTCTTATTAACCAAAACTTTTTTGTTCTTTGTGGCTAATGGCTTATCATGTTGTCAATTGCTTAAGAAGCTTTTGATGATAAGGAGGAAACAACTACTAATGAGGGTGGTGAAGGTTGTTACATATCAGTTTCTAATTAAATATAGCTAATATGATTTTTTAAAGATTGTAGTGTTTAGGCAGTAATAATTCCAAAATTGATAATATTAACAATTTAACACATAATCAAGTTGTAGAATTAATTATTGGTTTAATATCACTTTTGAAAAATCAGGACATGATCTCATCACAAGTAGTGGAAGAACATAATCATTTTATGATTTTTTTTAAATTGAGATTACTTAAATTCTATAACATAATTAATTAGTAAAGATAATAAAGCGTGCATCATAAATTATACTTTACTATGAACCTTGATTTATTTTTCTACAGCTCATATATATCTATAAGTTATGTGAAAATTACCATAGCTTCGCAAATTTCTGGACTTTAATAATATCCAAACTAACAAGTTGAAAGAACTCTACAGATAATGTCGAGAGGGATAAGCTAAGAGTGCTAGCTCTTATAGAATGTACCTTTATATATAATAAGGGTAGGATGTACATTTATATATAATAAGGATAGGATCTTTTAGTAATTAATTGAAATATAATTCTAATTTCAATTAAACTTTAATTAGAATTAGAATTCTAATTCTAATTTAATACTAATTTGGTCTCAATAAGATTCAATATCTAATATTAGTCCTTATTTATCATTTGACTTTATAATTTCTCCCACTTTATAATTAAGTTTAAGTTGATTACGTTACCTTTTCTCTCTTAATTAACTATTTTTCTATATGTAGTCTAATATATTCTTAAATATATTGGCAATGGATATAAATTATAATGCTAAAATTGTAATTATAATTAAATACCAATTTGGTCTCAATATTGGAAATTATCTAATATTAGTACATTTTTATTATTTGACCTTCAAGTTTTTCTAATTTTATAATCAATTCTAACATAATTAAATTGCTTAATTTCTTTTAACTATTCTTTATGTGCAACTTATTAAATTTATAAATATGTTGGCAATATATATAAATTATATTCCTAAAATTGTATTTAGAATTAGATAAATTAAAATCATTTAATTTATCTTTAATTCTCTAATTAAATAATTTATATTAATAAATCAATATTACTTCTACTGATATATCATGACTATCTAAATATTAAAAATGTCCAAGTAGTTTTAGCTAATCTCTTCATACAAATTTTTCTATATAATTCAATGCTTTCATCATATAATATTATGATTAGATATAGAGTATAAAATTAATGTGTACTTTATCTAAGTCCAATTATATTAGTCCTTAACTATAAGTAATTGATTCTTATAATAAAATTTCAAAACTATTTTCATAATGTCATTATACTTTGACCAAAGATTTCTCAAATCAATATCAATTGAGAACAATGAAACATTTTTTCTAATTATTCTAGGGTGATGAATTATATAATGATAGGTCAAATATTTATGTATAGTTCTTGTAATTTTTAATGACTACCCATCAAACCATCCTTGATTAAAATAGGTATGAAGTAGTATTAAAACATATCAATCTTTATATAAGACACTTTTTAGACTCCAAGTCAACGAATCACTTGTGCAATTAACATTATGAAAAATTTCAAGACTACCTATCAAACCATCCTTGATTAAAATAGGTCTGAAGTAGTATTAAAACATATCAATCTTTACATAAGATATTTTTTAGACTCCAAGTCAAAGAATCACTTGTGCAATCAACATTATGAAAATTTTCACACTTAAATCACTTCGTATGGAATTCTCGTGTTAGGGTAATTTAGTAAACTTATTATCTAACAAATAATCACATATTTTTCGTCTATTAACATATGATCTTAACAAAGCAATGACTAGAAACAATTTAGGGACAATACTTAAACACAATATGAATTTCATAATTATGACATAATTATAATTTTATTTGCGAATTATATTTATCTCACGAACTTTATCTTAGAAGTTGGTTAACTAAACAAATATACATAAAATAAAGAATGAATTTAATTAATTATGTCACAAATATATAACCAATTGGTTGGTTATAATACCTAAATCAACAATCTCACTATAAGAATGAATTTGACATTTACAACCGACGAACTATTTCAAATTTTGTAAAGTGCCTTATAAAATCACTACAAATCTTTAAAACCATATACAACTACCTAGTTTTATGTATTGTTAGACTTTTTTTTTTTCAAAATTAACGAGTTGTGCTTTAAGGTATTATTTTAATTCTTAGGTATTGTAAGAGTAGTAATTCTTAGGTTAGTTTAGTTTATCCAACAATGTAATCCACATTTCTTCTATATAATGAAAATTAAAGATGGAGATTTTATATAAAGCGAACGCATTGAAATATCATGAGTGTATCAAATAATATATCAAATTCAGAGTCTTAAGTGCTTAATAGCTTTTGAAGAGATATTAAGTAAACATGTGAATCACCATATAACCATGGCTTGGGGCTCCAATTTTACAGATTAGAAAACAGAATGTTCCCTCACCCAATTCGGGGTTGGTTAAACCTTTTCACATTGGATTCGTGTTATAAGCCAATAGAATAAAATGCAGGCTCAAGAGTTTGGTTAAGTAAAATGGCATGGTTGCTGGGAGGACGTAGCGACAAAAGGCGGAGTCAGCGTCAGTCTAAACTGACGAGATGCTTGTGGTCGGAAATTATGGGCCACGTCGGCACGCGTAGGTCCCATAACAAACATGACACTTCCCTAACAAAACGTCCTACCAAATCTACAACATATACATGTATACAAGGGTCCAAGCGTACGTGCATGGGAGGGCGGTGCAAAGCAACAAATCCACCGCCATGATCATCTCCCCACCTCCATAGTTTCTTCACGTCTACTCCACTTTCCTTTATATCAATTCAACTTCTTTGATTGTTCTTGTCTTATGGTCAATTAATCTAAATCCAAATCCCATCTTATACAATTTTACTAATACCTGCTTCTGATTTTGTAGCAAACGAAGAAAAAACCCAAAGTTGAGCTTAATTCTATGCCTAGAATATTTGCGGTTTGGGTGAGCCCGCATCATTGAGATTTTGTCCCTTTGGTCTCCTAGACCTCCCTACTTCATTCGTTTAGAAAATTTGGGAGTTGAACCTGAGACCTCAGAGTTTTGTTAGGTGCAAGACTCACGTCTCTTACCACTAAGCTACGTGGTCTTATACATCGTAATTAGGGTTGTTAATTGTGCTCTATCATTTTCCCCTTACTTCTGTACACAAGTAATTGTACACGTTAATGTCATATCATTCTTATTCTTCATCTAATGGATTCCATACACGTGATTATTGATTACAATATAATAAAAGTAAAGGATAGAATATCCATTTCGAATAAGAACTCTAGTAAAATTTGTCAATTCATATAATGCAAATTAAAAAAAAGTCAGCATTCAAGGTTCTTGTCAAGCCAGAACTTCGCATGGAAATTATATATTTATTTGCTAATTTCTCAGCAAATGATAGACGGATGACGTGTGTCCATGGACTTGATTGTGGGACTGTTTCTTAAACAACTAGATGGAAGTTTATCACTTTATAAAATATAATTCGGCCGTGTCCGATAATTGTGGTAATAGTAATATGACTTTTGGTGAGACTGCTTTGGTTCTTGTTGAGAATGAAAGGAATATGCAATTAGCGTAACCATTCCAACTTTCTAAACAATGGCTTTCCATGTTAGTTCCCTAATTGTGGTTTCCTGTAAAAATTAGAAACAGTTGCTGCAAATGCTTCACGTGCATGGAGGTGATGGAGGATCCAAAGTTACTTAAATCTTTTGTTGTTTTGCTCTTTAATGTGCATGCATAGAGAAATTAATCTGTTACGGCCAAAACGTGGACGATATGCATTTGTTCAATGGAAGGAGTGATGGATCCTGAGATTGGCAGGAGTTAGTGGTGTTGGAATCTAATTCCTTATCATCAGTTTTAACTTGGCAGGGTCAGGCTCTTTTACTCATTTTCATGCGGAAAAGCTACTGCCCTTCATGTGTGGATATTTCTAGTTGTAAAGGAAAGCAAAGTTGCAGCTTTAACACGCCCACTTGTCCCCTCTCTCTCAAAGGAAAAAAAGAGAACACCTATGGAGCCATATTTACATCAGATAATGTTCCCACGGAAGTTAGAACTGAAATGTTAATCAATGACTCCAACAGCAGGTCCCAAGAACAATAAACAAGATCCCACATGGAAGTCTTTTTCTTTTCTTTTGGCACAGAATTTTACGACGTGATCTTCTGTCCCATTTCTCGTGTACCAATCTTATCCCTTTTAATCTCAACCTTTGTGATTTTACATAAATTCCGTCTCATTTCTTGTATACCACATAAATAAAAGGTTGAGATTAAAAAAGACAGAATTGATACATAAGAAATGGGACAGAGGATCTGAGGCAGAATTCCTACATCGTGCGAATATAATTTTAAAAAAAAAAAGAGATGGTACCATGTCTGCTGTGATGGGTTCTAAATACCATTACCTGCGCGTTGATCTCGATCTGGCGAAAGAGATCCCAGAAACTTTTAGTACATGATTGCACATGCTATCTGAAATACACATTTATATTATCTTCCACGCATTGAAAAGCATGGTAAAGGCCCAGATGTTAGGAATCAGGATAACAGAGAAAACTCCGTTAGATCTTGGGCCTTGATGCTAAAAACCATTGGAAACACTTTTAAGATCTCACCTCGCAAGTTTCTAGATCTCGTGGCTTTTGTACTTTCCCTCACACATGCATGTAGCAGTTCAAGTTTTGTTATTCAGCAATAAAAGACGGCTAAAATCTCCTTCTCTCCATCCCTACAGTTCACATTTTGAACAGCCTTCAAACTTTTTAACCATTAAACAACAATATTCTTACCATAAATGTTCGAGGCATTCTTCCGAGATCATGGACGTCACATTTGGACCCAATTAAACCACCATGCCGGCGAAGGACGCCAAAGCCCAAATGGTTCCAAATGGCTACTTAAATTGACAAATCTATATAAAGAGATCTGCAACTCCTGCAGCTGCTGGAATCCTAAATTTAACCAGCAACACATTGCCAGGAAAATAAATTGTTTCTCTTTGCCAGTAATTACTAAAAAAATCAATCTTTATAAAATCAAAGTTTAAAACTTTCAGATACTATTAGTTGGAGGTATTAACCTAAAGAACGTCAGCATCAAAATCATTGCAGAGAATACTAACTAGAGAAGAGCAGATTCCTCATACACGTGTGTCCACCTTGATGGTTTTTCTAAATTTGGCAAAACTAAATGATGAATGCATTCTCACTGTTCAAAGAAAAATGCCATTAACTTGCCTAGTTCCACCTCAAAAGCAAAGAGAACAACAATCTGCTTCTACAATGCATATTATCATTAAAAATATATATAACTTTGTAAGTATTTATGTTTGCTTCAATATCGAAGCATCTCCTTTCAGCTCTAATCTCCACTACTATCATATGAAGAGAATAGAATGGCAAACTACTTCCTTCCCCTGTTAAGCCTCTGTAGATGATAATTAATGCTTCCCATTTGCTTTCTGTTTTTGCTAGTCTGCAACGAGGTAGTCATAACCGTTAGGAATGCACTTAGCAGTTACAATGCAGGCAATTAAATATAAATAAGACTTCAATTTCTTAATAACTCAAACGAAGTATACGAAACAGCAAGGTTCTGTTGCATGGATTTCCTGAGAACAAGGTCACAGGCACGCAAATTTTTCTATATCATTTCACATTGTGCTCGTTAAATATGATCACCTGAGATTCCAAACATGTGCTCAAGAGCTCTTTTTGTCTCGTACACTTTTCATCATTGAGTTGTTCTAAAGCCAAGCAGTTGAGAAATGATATCATATCCTTCATGCAAGGCTTTGCAACAGAGCTAAATTTTTTTGGGTTTATGTACAACTGCCCAGCTTTTCGACCCATTATTCTGCACAGCAAAACCATATCCAGATAAATACAGATTACAAAGTCATTGAAGTCATTCTTCATCAGTAAGCATGTAAAGTGAAATGAAACTTGAACTGTTAACAATAAGGAGGGAAAAAGAAACACTTCAAAGGACTGCAACCCAGTGAAATCTCAAGAATGCAACATCAAGGCATTCGTGAAGATTGCAGTTGACATGAAAAAGGACGTCTTTGAAATTACAGCCCTCCGCTAAAGTAAAAACTCAAACGCTCAACATTGACCAAGTAGAGTAGTAATCAAACGCTCAAGATTGACCAAGTTTTGTCCTTCTATGTTAATTTTTCTATCGTAGTCCCAATTCCATCAATGACTCATGGATCTATCTAAGTTTCGTTTGTTTGCACATCTAGTGAAGTCACTATTGACCAAATACAGGTACAAACGCAAATGGCATTTTATCAAATACGTTGAGGCCTAATTCAACTTTCAGATAACCTAGTCCAGACTAACTAACTAACTATAATAACCCTCTTCTAGAACAGACAACGTTGAAATCTTCGAATCATTTTGTCGCTCAAATGCAACAAACTAAGTTCAATTGTGCACAATCTGACTGCACAAAAAGGCCAGCTTCACCCCAATATTTAGTAGAAAACAAGGAAAACAACCAAAACAGGCGACCTGTTTCAAACCACAGTTTTTCTTTTTTTCCAGAATCCAATCAAAGAAGACCTAATCCGATATTACACAGATACAACAACGGAAAATAAATAGGAAAAGACACTCACCGGAGGGCGACAGGAAGAGATGGGCGGCCTAGGGAGGTTTAGGGATTTGTATTATGCTTTTCGCTGCTGGAAACGGGATTTCCTGGGCTTGTGGATTTGAGGGGCTTTGGAACCGAACTTCGGTAAATTGTTTATTTACTTGATGCCATCAATTGCGTTGAGTAGGATAATGAAACGGAAACTATAATTTCAAAATAATGAAATGGAAACTATCAACTATTAAAAATAAATTACTTACTAATTAAATTCAAAATGTTGAACTCTTTCACAAAACAGAAATACTATTCTAATTTTTACAAAAATGTACTCCAAATAACGACTTATTATTCAATCATTCAGTAATTTATATTAATATGTAAATATAGACTTTTTTTATTTATCTAACAATTAATACATTATATAATCGAACAAAATTAATCCTGAAATAATTAGTTGCAATTTTAAAACAAAAAGTTGACGGTTAAATACTCTTTAGATTAAACTTTTTTAATTTTTGACTAAATTAACCACTATATAATAAAATCATACTTGATGCTAACAATTTGGAATTTTTAATGTTGGTATTAATCTTAAATAGAAGTTCCTTCACCTACTGATTCTTCTCACCCATCCCTATTCTATTTCAGAGAAGTAAATTGTAAATGGGAGTTATCTGGTAATTATCCTCATTACATAACTAATTGTAAACTTACCGTAGTCAAAATCTATTGTGTAGGCATACTTGATTAGTAGTCACAAAAATTCCTTCCCTTTTATGCAGCTGTAGCTTTTAGTAAGTTATTTTCTTTAGGTTTTATTTTCATGGGATTACTCTATATGAACATAAGGAGATATATGTTCAATCTCCCCTTCCAACACCTTAACTTATATCTATGGTTGATTCAACTTTGTACTTTTGCTTATTTCCTTGAACTTCCAGAAAGATAAGGCATGCCTTCCTCTGACCCTAAGTTTCCTGATTTTACTATTCTTCATCTTTCCACTATATTTTGTAGCAAGCCTCCTAATGGAATCTTCAATGTTTTCTATCTCTGAAGTCTTGGTCCATGGATCAATTGAACCCTTTTAAAGACTTCTCCAAAAGACCCAATTGGCTTAGCATATTAAAATATTCTTAATCATCCTATTTGGTTGTTTATGATAAACTTTTTTCTTATCTATACCAATCCTAGAGTTTTTATCGTTAGTGGTGATAAAGCTTTAAAACTTGGCACTTTCCTTTTAAGCTAAAATAGATAAAAAAACCAAGAACTCTCATAAACTAAAGATTGTTGAGGTGAAGGAAATGAAAAGGAAACAAAAGAACTCGTTTACTCTAGACGCTAATATGCTAGCCTTCTAACAAAATCTTTTATATCTTATAGGTAAAATGTAGTGCCCCCTTACCGCAGGGTACACACCAGGACGCCCACAGGTCATTCCGGCACATATCCTACGATAAGGGTGAGCTACGAACGATCACTACAATCACTTCACATGGCATCATAATAAAACATCAATATAAAAATCACAATCTTTTTGAAACCAACTTTTTCCTCATTTCATTTCATCAAAATCAAAAGTTTACACGTCTGTCATCCTTTACTGTCTGTACATCAATCCAAAAACTTAGTACAAAATGCTACATGAAAGAAGAAAACAACATATCTATCTAGGTCATCCAAAAGTCTCAGCTGACCGACCTGTGAGCCATGAATTTTCTCGTCAAAACAATTTATACGGCTGGAAAAGTCCCTCTGAAGTTAGGAGTCTACTCTCGGTCCTGAAAAGACAACGTTACAATTTTGGTGAGTTTTGCGAACTCAGTGAGGTAACCATCATCGATGGTTCACTCAATTCATACAACACATATCACAATTTCACATCGATCAAACATAACACATTTCTCACATAAGCATAAGGCATTTTGCCTTTCACTCAATCCATCATATTTAATCAAATGCATATAAAATGCTCTTGTGACACTTTTTCAATTATTACGGTGTTGTGACCGATCGCATGAAATGTCCCATATAAGGCTCATTAAACGTTGAGCCTGAGGCTCTAAATCACTGTTGAGCTCGAGGCTCAAATACACTCGTTGAGCTTTAAGCTCTAATCGATTGCTGCTCCGGTCACAACTGTCATTATTTGAACATGCATTCGTGAATGAAATGCATATGTCACAATTAATCACATTATAAGTATGTATGCATGTGCCACAATCAATCACATCAAAACACGTAGGTTTCATATTCACATACAAGTAGCACTTCAATAACACAACTCCCCAGTACACAGTCATCAGACCTTCTGTCCGGAATTCACAATCAAATCACAAGCCACCATTATCCTCCACAAAATCATAAGCATAAGTAAACAATAATTGAGAGAAACCATCTAGGTTACTCACCAACTGCTTCCGAAGCTAGTGCCTGGAAGTCCCGGCAACGTCTGTAGGTTGACGTTCCAATTGCTCCTCTATAACAATTAAAATACACATATATCACAAATTGTACAATCAGAAGTGTATAATAATACACATGCAGGAATTGAAATGTGTACAATGCATGTTTGTGACAATCCCGGTATCATTTCATAAATTTCATCACAAAACTCTTCCCATATTAAAACTCATTTATTCCTAGGTTTAAGCAGCACTAAAACCATTAAACTCACAATTTATTGCTCATAAACTTATTTCAGTTTTTCCAAAACACACACTTTCGGGTTTACTGTTCGCGATCAATCAAAAAGTAAAAATGAGGTAACCTAGGCAATCTATATTCAATAGAAGTGTTCCCTTATGTTTTAGGAATCCATAGACACCAAAATCACTCAATTTGGATTTCTATAGGTCAAGAAATTGCCAAAACATTGAAGTATGTCCAGAAAAATAACCAATTCATATTATTTTAATCGATCCTCTCACTTTGATTCAATCCATAATTTGAAATTTAATCTCAAAATCCACAAATTCTCATGGAGAGGTAGATTAATGTCTTAGAAATTCAACGCTTCAAAAATCAGGTTAATCGAAGGTCAGACGAAAAAGTTATAAGCAAAAGAGTGGAGGGAGGTCAGGTGAGCCGGCGAGCCGTGTCGCATGCGCGATTAGCGAGCCGTCTCGCCCAAAAGAACCCGCTCGAGATCGCAACGACTAGAGAAAAAGAGCAGTGTCATCGCGTCGCAAGGCTGCAATTTCTCTTTTTTTTTCCTTTTTCACTAGTTTTTCTCTCTTCTTCCAAAATGCATAACTTTTCACTCAGGAGTCCAAATTTAACAAATTAGGTATCAATGGAAAAATAACAGAAAGTTCTACAATTTTCATGAAGGATTTAAAGACAAATTCCAACCCAATAGGGGTCAAAATTTACTTCAAAATATCTGTCCTGAAAATCTCATCCTAAACAGTAACACATCTTTTAAAAATCATAACTTCCTATTCCATTGTCCAAAAATTACATTATTTATATCAATGAAAAGATCAGAACACATTCTACAACTTTTATGAAAAACTTGGAAGAAAACTCAACCTCTAAAAGGATCAAATTTTCAATCAAAGTTTCTGCCCCCATAAAGTCACCCTAAACCACATCCAAACTTCAAAACTTCATGACTTTCAATTCCTACATCCAAAAATGGCATATTATACATCATTAAAAAGCTAAGAAATTCCTCTATAACTTTAAATAAGGCTA
>JANZLF010000008.1:36682598-36695576 GCA_026546835.1 Erythroxylum foetidum | reverse complement strand
TTCTTGATTCTTGAATCTTGAATCTTTAAAGAAACGGTTAATCAGTTGAGTTCTGTAACTAACTCGAACTGACTCTTACGTCTGTTTCTTTTCTGCGTAGGCTTCTGCTTCAGTTTTGCGTCTGCTTTTGCTTTGCGTTTGCGTCTGCGTCTGCTTCAGTTTTGCGTCTGCTTCTGCTTCAGTTTGCGTCTGCGTCTGCTTCGCATTTGCGTCTGCGTCTGCTTTTGTATTTGCGTCTACGTCTGTGTCTGCTTTGTATTTGCGTCTGCGTCTGCTTCAGTTTGTGTATTTGCGTCTGTCTTTAGTTATTGCAACTTTGTCTGTGTCCGAATTCGCCTGTGTCTGACTTTAGTTGTATCAACTTCATCTATGTCCGAATTCGTCTGTGTCTGACTTTATTTGTATCAACTTCGTCTGTGTCCGAATTCGTCTGTGTCTGACTTTAGTTATTGCAACTTCGTCTGTCTCTGAATTCGTCTGTGTCTGACTTGAGTTGTTGCAACTTCGTCTGTCTACGTCTGTGTCTGTTTTATTTATCTTGTATATGATCTCTTTTTGTTATACATCAAAATCGTTTTTATGTAAAGTCATTTTGACTTAACAGTAAGGGCTGAAGCTTTTTCTTGGGAGACCTATGGAAAGTTAAGTTTTCGACGCCGGTTTGGAGGTGACATCGACAACGATGACCTAGGTTAAGCATTTTTATTATTTTTATCTTTTCTTTCTCTCATCAGAAATTGATTTTGTTATCTTGTATGGATTGATTGGTCATTCGAATGATGATGACTTTAATTCTCTATTGAATCATTTTTCATGAAAACCCTATTGTTAAAATTGAATGCAATACGCAATCGCTGTTTTTAGGGTTTATGTGTAGTAACTAATGGTTCTGAATCATTAGAGATAATATAACCTAGGTTAAATAATCTGAGCTTGTGTGATTATTACCTAGATTGGCCTATTTTTTCTGATTCATAAGGCAGCTGTCCGGATAAACTTAGAGAGCTTATTCTAGGTTTCTTAGAGAGTTTATTCTAGGTTTCCTAATAGTTAGGTTTAATTAACAAGCGCTTCGTAATTAACTAAGACCTAAGGAAAAACCAGGATTAACAAAGTTTGTTGTTAATCTACGACCGATAATTGCTAAGAGAGATAAAAGAAAAACAAATCAATGAATTATACTTAATTAAGATATAGGTCAAGATTGAACCAAAGAATAGGATCCATTCGTTTATTCACATTAGCCTCTTTCATGTGAGTTATCTGCTCCATCAATGTGTCCACTGTGGCTCAAAGCTCAGTTACTTCATTGCTGCGTGTTGGTCAAGCAGATGCTACTATACTGGACAGGGAAGAGCGCGAATAACATATGTTCGCAGATGAACCTAACCCGAATATCCTTCCACGATGGACTCTACCACCCACAACATCAAGATCCGTCTAAATCTCATCTACAGGTTGTTCCTCCTGAGACTGTCGCTGAATGGTTTGTTGTATTTGGTCATATTAGGAAACAATATTTACAATAGTAAGGGATTATTGCTAAGAAATTATAAAAAATTATTAATTTCACATACATTCAGCTCTCTATATCAGGTTTTGATGAATGTCACACCATCATTTTCTTCGTGTCGGTGTGCAAAAACAACTGAATAGGTGTAGGCTTGATGCCCAATGACTTTTCCTGCATCTATGACCTAAATTGTTAGATATGAACTACAATTTATAAAAATTTCGGCAAAGTTTCCTTTATTTTTATGATATTTGCCTCCTGTTGAACAAAGAAAATAACTTATCACAACCATATATGGCTCCAGAAATTTATACCATAATCATTATCTACAATACAACAAAACAAAATAAATACAAAATAAATGTCAAGTTTAGATACTTACAAAGTCTATGTGCATGCTCGTAATGGGTAATTGATCCTCCCGTATCTACAGGAAGACTCTCTCCCCTCGGGCCTCCACGTATATTGGCGTACAAAAAATGCTATGAAATCTATTTGTATCGTTATGATATGTTATGAAATAATGCATACAAAAAAAATCAATCATCTTTATTAGTATGCAATGATGATCAAACAATAATTAGTGATGCAATTCAATTACATTAACTGAAAACTTATATTGAAGTAAAAATAAAAACTAGGCTAATTATTAGCATAAACATATTTAGTGTACTCATGTTAGTAACATGTCCCTTATAAACATTAAGGCATAGTACTCCTTTAATTAGTGCATTAACCTATAATTAGTGGATTATAATTTTTCATATACTTTGGATCCTAATAATGTCTTATATAAGTTTTATAACAATAAAATTTTTGACTTCTAATTAATGGTTACAACTTATAGTATTCTTATTGTTTGTACTAAGTTGCACTATTTATTTGTTATCACAATTAAAAAAATATGGATATAAATTTTTTATAAACTCAAAAAATTCCCCGATAACATTTCTTCATAATTCAATTTGTGATGCATCTTTTATGTACGTTTAAACTATAAGGATAAAATTAACATCTTTTATGTATGCTAGTATATAATTTTTTGTGCCATTTAAATACCTTCAAAACAGCTTCAATACATTGTCTAATTGATTACTCCATTATAAGATTAAAACTTGCTTCAATACATTATCTAATTGATAATATAAAAGATTATATTAAAATACATGACTTAGGCTAAATTACAATCTATAATGGGTCACAATTCATCTATGATGTCTTCAAAAAGATTGTCAAATAGGTTCAAAAACTTATAATATAATCAATAATATAGCATCTATTTCAAAAACATCAACTCTTACATGCATACATTTCATCGAACAGATGGTATGCACATTATTCTCAACCCTAACTATTAACCAAATCACAATATTTTTCCATTGTGTACCATCATTTCAATTAGTATACACAACACACCATCAAACAATAACAATAAAACCCAATATTGGAGCTAACCCATTTCAACAACGTTCTTCACAATTTAAAAAAAAATTCATCTGCAAACAAGTAGAAATTGACAGTAAAAGGAAGTCGAAAGACGACCATACCTTCACCAATACTGTCGGAGAAGACGACTTCCAACGTCGAAAATGCAGCAGGTTGACGGAGGGCAGACGACAAAGGCTGGCAGACGGGCGGGAGCAACAGCCAAAGGAGGAAGAAGAAGAGGAAGTCAAGCGGGAGAAGAAAATAAGGCTGCCTGAGTTTTAACTTAACCAAAACGATGTCGTTTTATTTAAGTTAAGAAGTTATTTAACGTGAGTAAAACGGTGTCGTTCTGGTTTAAAACTAAAACTATGTCATTTTGATAAAGTCAAACGACGTTCCTAACTTGACCAAAACGACGTTGTTTTAGTTTTTAAACCAAAACGACATCGTTTCGATCAAGTTGAACATTGTTTAACTTGATCGAAATGACGTCGTTTTGTCGTTTTGGTAACCAAAACGAAGTCATTTTGATTAAGTTAAACAATGTTCTTAAAACCAAAATAAATTCAAAACGACAGACAAAGTTTCCATCATCAAATAATTCCTTTTCCACAACAAATTTATCAACCGATTCACAAATTTCATAGCAATTTGTCGATAGTTAATATTACATTGGCATTTTTTTGTCGTTATATTGGTCAATTATAATGACGGTATTATGTTTTCTGTTGCTAATTTCAAATGGTTACATTGCCATTGGGAAGTTTCCGTTGCTACTCGACTATTTTCTTGTAGTGAAAGTCTTTCCTCCTACCATAATATTTATAGGTAGAATTCCTTATGCTATAGTAGTTTCACCATTAAATTTAACAATGTATTCTTAGATTGGGGTCAAGTATGAATTGTCTTCTCCCAAATATAACATCATTTTAGTCAGTCTAATGTTTATCACAGGCCTATTATCAATTAAAACTCTTGAATTTAGCCTTCTATTGATATAAGTTTTAATATATAGAGGTCTTATATGTTGTGTCATAACATCAACTAGCTTTTCCAACACCACCTTTTTTGGAATTCTCAATCCTATTGCCAATAATGACATCCTACACTCTCCTTACCTAAGAAGGGATTTTGCTTTATCTGCAAAAGATTTTCCAAATGAAGAAAGTAGTTTTATGGAAGAAATGGTATATGGTACCTGAATTGGAATTTCTCCAATCGTAATGGATTCATTGGAATCCTTATTATGGCTCTCAAAATAGGCCAACTGCTTATGAAACCTAGTGTTCTCTTTTGTGTTGCCTAATTTTTCACTAATGACTTCTAGATATCCTTTTTCATTATTAGGATCTATAGTTCTTCCCTAGAAGAAGATAAGTCTTACAAAGGATGACTTTTTTTAAGTTAGCGATTCTAACAATAATGGTTTAATTTTCTTAATCTTGGGAATGGTCCTATGTCACTGAATCTTTCATTTTTTTAGTTCAACTTAAGGGCACTAGATTTTTTGGGTGTCTTACTCATTGTCATTTCTAGGATGGCGGCATTATAAATCTAGGTTATTTGTACTAAAAATTAAGAATTCTTGGCTTCTAAATTTGCCTATAAACATGAATGAATTTTGTTTGGTGATTTTTTTCCTAAAATTTTAACTTCTGTTAGGTTCTGGTAATTTGTTGACCATCATTCCCAAAGTTAGTATTATAGTTGGAAATAAAAAAACACATGTTCCTGACTTTGATGTTGATACTAAATCATCTTCCATAATTTTCAACTTCTTTTAAACATCTAACAATAGATGTAAGTTGAATTTGGTGGCATTAACAATTACCATTAGCAAGAATGGGTCTTCATTTATCAATATAGTTTGGTCAACTTTAATGAACAATATAATTTCCTTATTGATTTGGTCTTGGGGACCACATTCTTTAACCCCTAATATAAATTTGTTTGACAACTCTAGGGATTGTGATATTTGCAGTAGTCTCTACCTCTTATCTCTTCTTTTATAGGAATTATATGCTTTAGTAGTAAGGTGATGAATTTTTCTTATGAAAAATAATTGAAGATATCCTATGTTTTGGGGGTGTCAAAAATCTAATATGGAGCCTATATTTTTCTTTTGCCTTTCAGGACTTACTCTCCAAAGAGGGATAAACACAAGTTCTAGAGATATTGACTTTGACTATTGTTGAATCATAAGAATTCACCTCTCTAACATAAATTCCTACTAAATTCTTCTTTTGGTGTCCGTATTCCCTAAGAATTTATTCGTATTCAAAGAAATTTGCCACCAATTCATAGAAATCGTGAAGTTCTATTCCTTGTAATTTCTTCCACAATTTAATGTCTAGACTACTTTGAGCTAACTTCATATATTCAGTTTCTGGGAGTACAATCTAACATCAACTTCTCATTTTAATGAAATGAGTGATGAACATGTCAACATTGTCATAACTCTTTTAAGTGACCCTTGACAACTTAGCTATACTAACTTCAGGCTTAATCTTAAAAAACTGAGTATGAAATGATCTTTCTATTTTAGCCTTAAAAAGTTAGAATTCTTGGCAATAAAGCATACCAAAAGAAGGATGTACCTACTAATGAATTTAGGAATAGCTTCAGCCTAAAGTTGATGAATTTTTCATAGTTGGTTAATTCTCCACATTGTATAGTGAATCTAATGATGTGCTCAATGATCAATTGACTATCTTCACCAAAAATAAGTTGAATCCAATAATTTTATAACCAGGAGGATAAGGATTGTTATGACAAATTTGTTCCATGTAAGGCTTATGAAATTTTGAACGGCCAAGTTATCTTAAACCACTCCCTTACAATTCCTGAATAGCTTCTTTGATGGCTTCCATAATGACTTGTAATCTCATTTATAGTGGGAGAATAATATGATGATGTTTTACAACTACAATGTTAAGCCTCCCCATCAAAATTTTATTATGTTTCATTAGCTTCAGCCTCCACACCAAATACTTGCCTTTGACTGCTTATTGGCTATTTCTAGGATTAATGAACAGAGGTGTCGCAGGAACATCCTCTCTTTTGTGAGGAGGGACATATCTTTCATCTATAAAGGATGTAACTAGAAGATAACTATACTCTCTAACTTCCACCACATTGGCATCAAGATTCCCCCCAAGTCCTTAAAAGATTTACTTTACTAAAGTTGAGAATTCTACCCAATAAATTGTATAAAAGTGGTAGACAATTTATTAACCTTCTCTGTCAATATGTTAATTGTATTGACCGTAGAGATCATAGTAGTCTCTAACTCTAAAATTTTGTTTATGCAAACAAATTCATTCTATTATGGCAATTTTGAGTTCTTGCTAATAGGAATGTTAGTTAAAGACGAGGTTGCCTTGTTGAGATTCTATACCTTTTAGGATACAAAAGCTTCATTCCTACTATTGTAGGAAATTCTTCCTCCAAGGCTAGAGGCATAGTGATTTCTATTCCATTCCTTATTCATGGCATCATAGTCCCACTGGGCATGCCAAATTGTTAGTGTTAATATGGGGAGCTAGGGAGGAATTCTCCCATAATTTATACTTGACTTCTTGTTGACAATATAAGTGGGCTTCAAAAAACTTTAAAAAATGGACCAAAAATGATAGAATGTGCTAAAGTGAGATCTAAATTAAAGAAACTAATTGATTGAAACAAATTGGAATCATAACTATAAAAGGGAATTTGAAATAAGAAAGATGAATTCATAATGTAAAGAAAGCTAAAAAATAACAAAGTATTTTTTAGGTAGGTTGATTATTCTCTTTAGAGATTGGTTTTGATGTTTTCAATATTGTGTTTGTTGTTATCATCTAGGTGCTAGTGAATTTATAATCATCTCACCTTTAAGCATTTTTTTTCTTATAATTTCCCATTTCCCTACATTCTACCTAACTACCTGCCACTTTCTCCTTAACTTCTGTGTTTTAGACTTCTTATAACTACTTAACTTTCACCCCGCTTAGCCATGTTTTTGTTGATTATCTTCCATCATTTTCTCAACTTTCAAATTTTAGACTTCTATGAATTCAACATATTGCTTCTCACATCCCTGGTTTTTTTGTTGCCAATGAATTCTCTAGCTAAATATATCCCGGGCTGTTATTTTTAGGATGCTTCCATTTGTTAGTTAAATTACTTTCCAAAAGGGATAAATTATTTTAAGCTATTAACACTTAGCAAAGTGGGCATTCTCACCTACAAAAGAGAAGCATTGCATGTTTTAGGAAATTCGAGTGAGATATTATTTTATGCATAATAAAATAAATAATTTTTTAATGATTTCTTGAATATTATGATCACTTGATATATAACTTGATTAATGCATAATATAATCAAACGTGAAACATAAATTATACTTCATTGTAAAATTTAATCTCTTTTTCCTACATCTTTTTTTAAACAGATTTTTGAAATAAATAAATCATAACCACCATAGTCGCACATGTATTTAACCTCTAATGATATTAACATAAATAAGTTGAAAGAACTCTCCAAGTGATATTGAGATAAATAAGTCAAAAGTGCCAATTCATTAAAAGTCTAACCTTATTTATAATAAGGTTTAAACTTTGTGATGTTTAATTTACAATTATAATTATAATTAATTCTAATTCTAATTCAATATAAATTAAATCAAAATAAGTTTTAGTATTTAATATTAGTCCTTATTTATCAAATATCTTATGTTTGAGTTTATAGTTTTTCAAACTTTAAAATCAAGTTCAACTTAATTAAATTATATGTTTCTCTCTTTGATCATTCTTTGTGTGTTACTCATTAAATTACTAAATATGCTGACAATGGATATAAACATAATCTTAAATTGTATTTACAATTAGTTAAATTAAACTCATTTGATTTATCTTTAATTTTATAATTAAGAAATTTTATATAAGATTAGGATTGACTTCTAATAACACATTATGACACTCAAATATTATGAATATTAAAGTGATTTTATCTAACTTTTGTACTCATAATATTTCTGCATAATTCAATCATTATTATATTCTGACTTAGACATAAAACATTAAATTAATGTCTACTTTATTTGATTTCAATCATATTAGTTTTCCAACATTAGTAATTGGTTCCTTTAATGACATTTTAAAGCTATTTTTCAAATTATCATTCCTCCTCACCTAAAGATTATTTCAGTCAATACTAATCGATAACAAATGAATATTTTCCCTGATTACTTTTGGCGACGAATCTTTTATTGATAACCTAATTACATTTATATAATTTATGTTATATCTAATGATTACCAATATAATTAAATACCTTTGACTAGCATATATCATATGTAATATCAAAATATAATCATATGTATATGAGATACTTTAGAAATCTTAAGTCAAAACATTACTTATACAATCATTACAATGACAATTTTTTTAGACACACACTCAATGTTTCATAAATAATTTTAATATCAGGTTAATTCAGCGAACTTCTTCTCTGATAAGTACTCACGTATTTGTTTAAGTATCTTAATTAATTATAGAAACATATATAAGATAAAGAATGTATTTAATTAATTTGATTAAGAAATCTAGAATCAATCAATTTGTTGGATATTATGAGTGATCATTCTTTTGTGAGATTACACAAGCTTTTTGAGTAGTGATAGTTATCATGTTGATGTTAGTTTTCTGCCTAAAAAGACTTGGACAAGCTTTATCACCTCTAGTCATTTCGTGATTGATCCTTTTTCTTTTTTGTTTTTTTTGGCTTATTTCTGATACTATTTGTAGACTTTAATGTAGCAAGTGTATACCCTCGGATAAATAAAAAGGCTAAACGCAAGTTAATTCTAATGTTGGTTGGTTATACTTTGCTAGTAACTTTAAATGACACCTTAAGCAAACTTATCTATTATACAAATTAGGTGCAAATTGAACTTCAAACCTTAAACACAAGATCGAGCATAATAGCTTCAGTGGGACGAGACGAGAGTATTTAAGTAATATGGTGGTTTCTAATGGGATGGGTCCGGTGAATTGACGACTTCCACATTGGGTGGACCACTTCTTGGGTCTGGCCTCACATGAAGCCAGCCCCAATGCCATAACTTGCCTGAAAACGTTTGTATTGTGTCTGCCAGTGCCTATTTGAATTTGAATTATCCAAAATCAGTCATGTTTTACAAATTTTAAATAGTTTCCGTCAATCACATATCTTTCTTTGTGGGGGCAGGGCAGCTTTTCGGTCGAATCGCGTGATGAAAATGACTTTTCTTGCTGTTTAGGCAAACGCTCCCAGGCGCTTAAACTCAACTTCTTTAAACAGACATGCCCGAGTTAGATGAGATCCTCTGTCTAATATTATCGTGTCTTATTTTGTTCTATAGAATCTCAGCTATTTATTTCATGCGGGACTCACACAGGATTCACGCGGAACCTATATAAATAAATGGCTTAGATTTATTGGACAGAATAAGAGAGAGTAATATTGGACAAGAGATCTGGACTCCGGGCAGCGTTTATTTGGAGTCCAGATTTTTTGTCTAATATTATGATGTCTTATTTTATCTAATAAATCTCAGTCATTTATTTATGTAAGTCCCATGTAAGTCTGGCGTGAATCCTGTAAAATAAACGACTGAAATTTTATAAGACAGGATAATATTGAACAGAAGATCTTGTGACGTTTATTTGACCTTCTCTTCAGCATCATCACCATGTCTCATTTCTGAATTTATTTCTTTCCGTAGTTAATTATAGACTAAAAGGGAAACATATTCTCAAATCTACAATGATAAAAACTTGTTTTCATACTCCAACAACTTGAACAAGGAAAACAGCGCAAAAGGTTCCGAGTAGCACAAACATTTCAACGCCTGGTTTAACATTTCCACATGATATCAAATAAATACAAGGAGAAAAGCATTCCCACACAGCTGTAAATCCTAGAAAGTAGAAACAGAACATATAGAAAGTTTCCTTCTTAGAAAAAACAATGCCTAAAATCAACAGCATTAGCTGGAAGCCATTTAGAGCTTAACGCGTTAGGGAAAGTAAATACTCCATTAGGAAACTAAATCTTATTCACACTGAATTATAGACCACAGAGGCCGACTAATTCTTTTTTTAGCTCACCAGATATTTTAGGAGGATTTTAATTGTGAAAAAGCACTTTTAAATCATCCACTCTCAGACTAATATAAAAAATAAAATACTAGTCAAATAAATTTCTCCGATTAATTATATATCAACTACTAAACTTCTCCTGACAGGGTTCAAAAAACATCTCCAACAAAAGTGTGACCCGTTCTGCTCTTTCAATAGTGAGAAATTGATAATTACTCCATTAACAGTTGGTCCCAAGTTAGTTAGTATAGGAATAGGGTATTACCCCACAAGCATCTCAACGACAGTAAACACAGTTTGTCTGTCAGTTTTGCTTTGGAATGCTCGAGGTTCCATGCATAGCTAACAACTGTCGCAGATTATGGGCATGCTATGTTTAAGAGAAGACTCGTAAATTTAAATAAGGAAGCGAAAGGATCAGAACTTTAAATACACAAGTATCCGTTTTTAAAAAAAGTAAAATTGACAAATCGGAATCAACCAGCTAAACCCATAACTTAACCCATCTGGATCAATGAACAGTGGCATTCTTGTCTAGTGTTTTGAATGATGTAGGTGAAGAAGCCAGTGGGAGTACCTGAGAAGAGCCCGAAGGGTATTGAGGTAGAAGATGAAGAAGCTCTCTTTCTTTGGTTTTAGTACCAACGATGAAGCCTAAAAAAGACCCTTCGGTGTTTTCACTTACGGGTGTTACATTAACAGCCTTAACTTGAGAACCATAACTCTTCGATGCCCTTTTGTCAGCTTCTTCCATTAATCTCCTCAAAAGTTTCTCTTCTGCATCTCTCAAGAACTTAAATTTCGGAGGCGGTGAAGAAGATCTAACCCTGTTAAGCTCTGCCTCCGCTGATGATTCAAAGAGAGGATTGAATCCATGGCGGTGATAAGAATCCAAAGGATTTAATGGAGGAGACTTCAAGGCTGGAGAAGCTAAAGGACTGTGAAATGGGTTGTCAACAGTGAGCATTATATCACTCAAGCTTCGCGTTCTTGACCCTTTTCTACTTCTATCACCTCTAGATTTGCCATCCTCGGACTCCAAATCTTCTTTGGTTTCTTCTTTAATTGTGAACAGAAATCTTGGTGGTCCTGCAAGATTGTGCAGCCTCTTGAGCTCTGATTCCACACTTTCTTCGCCACAAACTTTCACCGCCCCCAATTCCAGGTCTGGTTCTTGGCCACGAACTTCAGAGTCCCTAATACTGTCTTGAGCGTTGCTGCGGCTATGCAAAGATGAAGAAGGCTTCCGCCGGCAGACCAAGTGAAAGAACTCCTTTGCGTAGTTGTTGCTGTAATCTTGGTCTTCAATTTCTCTGTTGGCAATTCTCTTCTTCCACCATAACAAATAGTAAAGTTCAGCCACTAGCGCTAGACCAAGGCAACCAAAAACTAGACTCAAACCAATACCTAAACCACCGAAAGGAGTCATCTTTACACCGAACTTAACATTCCCGGATCAACTACAAACAGCTTTCTACAAAAAGATACCCAAGTAATCCTCAAAGGAAATTAAAACCCTTTATCGATATGTAATCTGCGAAAATGGGAAGACAAAAGCACCCTGCCAAATCCGAAACTAACACTACTTTTTTGTCTACCAAATTTTCGATGCTCCAAGGAATGAATAAAAAGAAGTCTTTCTTCCTCGAGTGAGAAACTTCCTTTCTGTTTATTCTCAAATTACAAGGCAAGAATCGGTGGGTGTTGCCTAAAACATACGCTTCGAGAAAGTGATGTAAGTTGGGAGAATCCTACAGCAAGAGTGACTTAACTTCCCTTGCAAGTACTAGAAAAGAGAAGGCACTATGAAACCCAAACAGACGGAAGACATATATGAGTGACCACAGGCCACTTAACTGGTATTGGAGGGGTCACAGGGGGAGGATGCATAGTTTTCTACACTTTGTGTCGTATTGCATGTGGAATTTGGCTGGAGAAGCAGCTCACATGGGTTTGCAAAAGCGTTTCCCAAAGGACACCAGCTACGATTTAATTATACGCACAAACGACATATATATTAATGCATTAACAACAATTCAATGAAAATCGATTCTTTTTACATTAAAAAATTAATACCAAAACGAAAGTAAAAATAAGGAAATTACTTTTTTTTTTTCAGTTTTGAGTCAAGACAAGGGCAAGGGAGGCATGCGATGCGACTGTACACGTAGCCTCTGCTAACTTGTTTGGACGACAGTGCCAAAGGAAAACAATCGTCACCGCAGCGCACACGTCTTAGCTGGGCCAGGCCAGCATTTGTATGCATCTCTTCGTAATATGGGGAATGCAGCTAACCAACGATTGGAATGAAAATGAAACAATTTTGAACACTGAGGTTTTGGTGAGTTGAAAAAAGAAGCTCTTTTAATCTAGGTGAGATTATAAGTTTAAATTCTTTTCATAGATGCAGTTATTTAAAATGTAGAGTTGGAATTTTACCTCTTATAAAAGATCTACTTAATTTAAGCGGGAATTAATCTAAATATGGATGATTTAAAGATACCTTTTTATAATTAAGACCCTCTTAAAATATCTCGTTAGAAAAAAAACATAATTTCAAGAAATTAAAGTTTCCTTTAATGAAGTGTACTTAATATTCAATATCACCAAACAAACTCCTAACAGCTTTTTTTTTTATTCGAGGAAATTCCGTAGGCGGGTCAAGCGGGCACACTTCTCTGAGGGTTCAACTGGCGCACCATCTCACAGGCGGGCTAAGTGGGCGCACCTCATCATTGAGGGCCTAACTAGTTCTCCAATTACAGATAAAACTTCGGCTGCCCCAGGCTCTTACAAGAGGGGCTAGCATGGAATCGAACATGAGACCAGTGACGGAGCCAGACTCAACTCTAAGAAGGGGCCAGGGCTAACATCTAAGAGGGCACTTATATTTTTAAGGGGAGCCACTTATATTTG
>JANZLF010000008.1:36663132-36676981 GCA_026546835.1 Erythroxylum foetidum | reverse complement strand
GACTTCGAAGAACTCCGTAGTAGTTAAAGACTATTTCATTAAGTTAGTATTTTAGTTGGCCCACTGAGCATGTTATCATGGAGCATATATCTCGTATTTTGGATTTCCTTTTGATTTAGTATAGTGTTATGACAATAATTATTGAATTTCATTTTTGGATTGATATGGCTTTTAGCCCCGGATTATGGGATGTTTATTTAAATGATTATGCAAATGATTTTATTATAAATTGCATGTACGAATCGATTGTTTTGCAAATGTTGGGATCGGGTCCGACGGTTCGGGTCGCCCGTTGGGGCGCAGCTAGAGGGGTCGCCTCGGGATTCGGGATTCGGGTTACGGGGGGGCTCGGGCCCAACAGTAATGCCAATGGTTCTTTCTTGTTTGCTAAGTGTCGATACTGTAACTCCAATGTTAGCCTTGCCATGGAAATAGAGGCCATAGTTTGTGGCCTTCGATTTTGTGTTGCTCGTGGGTTCCAGAAAATACAGGTTCAAACAGACAATAGGGGCATTGTGCAACTACTGAACCATAATTCTGAATTTTGGCCTTAGAAATATGAAACAGCGCTTGAAGATATTCGATGTATGCTCTCTGTCTCGATGTCATCCATTATTCATGTTTATCGAGAGGTTAATAGCTTTGCGGATTTTTTAGCAAAGTTAGCTTCGGGTGGTAATTCGACACAATTTGCTACGGTAACTGCTCTACCCCTTCATCTCCAGACAACTTTGCGAATGGAACAGAATTTTGTTCCTTACATCCGATATAAACCATGAGTCTTACATCTCTTATTTACATGCCTTTTGTACTGCACTCTCTCTACTCTTGTAAAACCATGTATTAATAAATTTCCTTTTTTCTTAAAAAAAATTACAATTACCAGTATGATTTATTTTGTATATGTTTTGTTCAGTTGTGTTCTTAAGGTACATTCACATAATTCTAGTATATAAATTCTTATACATCATTTAAATATAAAACATGTTAAATTTTACTTAATTTGTAACACTCACATACCCCTAAGAGGATATGCAGATACCATACAAAACTGTACTTAAATAATCCAAAACATACTAAATCATTTTTAGAAACTCAAGTAACATACCTTTCATTTCATAGGTTAGGTCATAATTAGAACATAACATACACATGGTACTTATCACATACAAGCCTTAAATCCAAATCCAACATGTATTAAGGTTATTACAAACCTCCAAACAAAATACAAGTTCCAATATGACTCATTACATTAAATACATCTAAAAAACAAACTGAACATTTCCAAAACAAAAGACAATCTCCTTGGCCATAATGGTTGTCTTTGTCCCAATCTTTAAAACTTTTTTTTATCAAAACCTACACAACGGCAAAACTACCGTGCTAAGCATAAACCTTAGCAAGGAAATAACTAAACAAGATATAAATTAGCGACTATTTCTAACAGTTGTCTAACATTCACATCTACAGAATTAGATCACATCTCAAACAATCTTTAATTGTTCTTATTAAAGCGCAATCCAAACAATATGTATCTCAGAATAGAATATAACATATCAAAACAAGATATATTTTCTTCAGAGTGAAACTTACAAGTATCATAACATAATACCATAATATCATAACAAAACTTTAAAGTACTAGAAAAGAACTTGACTGTATCAAAACAATATTTGATTATTTCAGAACATATCTTAGTTATTTCAGAACAGAGCTTGATTATATCAAAACTGAGCATGTAACAAAATATAAAATAAGTTAGCCTGCTAATCATTTTTATAGAAGTGGGTAACGCGACCAGAACAGAAGATACCCATATTTGGTATCTGAAATCGAAGAGCCTTAAGTCTCTGAATCAGAAGATACATAAGTGTCTAAAATCATAAGACACCGGAGTGTCTGACACAGAAGACACCTTAGTGTCTGGTTACAGGAGTAGCTGCAGACTCTTCTAGGCATACTTATTTACCCATAACTAGGACTTGACAGTTTTAAAACAAAACATTTCAGATTTTAGAATCACATGCATAAGATGTAGTGTATAACATATGTCTTTATTCCATTTTTTTCAAATTGAACATATCCATTCACATCCAACAACTTAACATACCTCATGAATATAAACATTTCCAATAATGTATCAATAAATGCATTATGTATTTACACATTACATATAATTACACAAATTCCCAATTCACAAATAATCATATTCAATTCACATCACACAAATCCTTTGAAAAACTTTTGTGTTCATAAGGACACATTCATCCTTGAAAACACCATACATTTCAACAATAGACACGTTATTTACTAACCACACATTCCTTAAGTAATTACCTCAATTAACAATCCATAACTAAATTAACTTTTGCTCAATTAGTCTAACCTCAATTTAAGCTCATTTCATACCTTAAACAAGTCCAATTAAATCCCAATGTACCAAATAAAAAGACCTAGCCTTATATAGTTCAACAAATGCACAAAACCAAGTTTTTTACCTTCTTAACCATTTCCCACCACCGTGGGAATGTGCCTTGTGAATCCTACGATCGTGGGATGAGTGAATTGAAGGTTCACTCACCCATAACCTTCAGTTTGTTTCTAAAATTTAACTTCTTCACTTCTATTCGACACACCTTCACCATGGTCTATCAATTTCACTTCAATTCTACCTTATTCATGCTTCAATACCTCATCAAATTCATGTCTAAATCAATTCAAAAATTATTCCTGAAGCATCTCACAATCCATGATCTTTCAAGTGTTAACATCCAAAGCAAAAGCTATGAAACAAGTATTATGTTTAAGACCTCAATTCATCATCAATCCAATACATATTCTATCCAATTCAAGCATCAAATAATTCATATTATAACATGCAATCAAGTTTAGCATTCCTTTACCTTCTTAAGTTCAAATCCATACTTTAAAGAACAAGCCAATCAAACCATTCATGCAAATAACACAAGTCCAAGATCAAGGTGCAAATCTTAGCACTAAAAACATAGCATAGAAGATAACATAATCTAATTCCTTGATGCAATATTTGGCTAAGAATTTAGAGTGGTAATGCACGAATTTGCAGCCAAATTTTAGAGATAAAGGAGAGGGATAGTTTCGGTGGTGATTGAGAAGAGAAAGAATAACCAGTAGAAACACTTTTGCCTTAGCTAGACTCATTTAATGCTAGGTGTCACTCCTACCATAAGGCATATGTCTCCTTTGCATGTATCACATATGTCCTGCATTTAAGCTGCCAATTGTCACACTTTCATTAAGCCATTTTTCACTTAATGAATGCTATTAAATGCCACAATTCAATTAGGCCACTTGTCACTCAACTAATGTTGCCAAATGTCAATGCATTAGCTATTTCACATGTCACTAACTCATAGGCTTAGTCATTATAATTTTCCATGTACCAACTTGACTTGCCACTTGACAATTTTCCTAGTCCAAATGTACATTTTAATACCTCAATTCTCTAATGGTATCAATTAATTCCAAATCACTAAGTATGATCCATTAAACCAAAATTTAAACATATACAACTTACAATCTTATCACAATTTTAACACTTATCATAATTACCTTCTTAAGCATGTAATATTTCAACTAGGGTATAATTTGGGGCCTTACATAATTATCTTCATAAAATTAGTATGTGAACTTGTATAGTCATATTACATACATATAAGCAATAAATATGCATACAAATCATCTATGTACATGTAAATTTTCTTTAGCATGCATTTATGCTTAATCTTAAAGTTCCAATGTTTAATCACCCAATTCACATATGGTAATTCATATTTTATTTATTTCTAGGTGTACGAAAAGTTTCATAAACATTCAAAAAGGTTTTTATATGATTCAGTAAAAAAAAGATGGAAGCAAAAAAATCAAATTAGTGTAATTTGGGTTAAGCCTCTAGTGGGTCTAAAAATAGGTAAACAAATCTACCCAGAAACGAATTACATGACAGTTTCCACTTTATCTGTTATTTTCACATAGAAAAAATTCAGTTTGGGTTTTAAGGTCTTTTAAACATTTGTCTCTCTATATCTCTAGTTTCCATATCATTAAAAATCAAATCATTTTGACTTATAAACTATGAGATATGCACCAATTATCACAAGCTACTCCAATACAGGGCCAACATCAGGTCACCATTTTTTATCTCAATTGTCAATGTCATAAAGCTAGAATTAAGCTTGAATCTCTTCTAGAGGTTTTTATTTCTATGTCTTAAGTTTCATATCCAACTAGAATCATCTAATTTAAAGTTCTATATTCCGATTTATGGTCAAAATAATGGGGATGTTTCAAGTGAACCGAGAACCTAAGATAGAATTTATCTAAACATGACTCTCTCTCTTTTCATATTCAACCAATTCATGCAAAGTAACACCAAGACATCATTCTAAAAACTAATCTATGTCCAAATCAATCTTTGTACACATTAAAATATGCACACATACAAAAATTAACTAAGTGTAGTCCCAAACCTTGAAATTTGCCAATTAACTCTTCTTCTTATGCCTTTCCCTTCTCTTCCCCTTTTGCTTAGCTTGATTCACCAACTAGAAACACAAAAAATACATATATCATTCCAATTCCAACCTTATAATTTCAACTTATCATGAGAAAAGCAATAAAAGATGAAGATGAGAAGAAAAACCACTAACTTTTACCTTGATGGAGTGAAGTTTCCTCATGAGGATGAATTGTTTAGAACTATGACAGGAATAGTTGAAGCAATTCTTCACCACATCAAAAAATATTGTAATTTCATTGAAAAAGTTGTTAAATCTAAATGGAAAATGAGAGAACTTTAGAGACATGATCTGAACTAGGATGGGGAAGTGAACCAGGAGAGTAGTGACAAGAAATAGAGCTTGAGAATGTGGAAAGGTGTGGCACCACTCTAGGTTAGACAACCATCTATCCAACTTTATTTCGATAAAAGAATTTCCCAATTGTTGATTGTTCCAAGTATAGAATTTACCCCCATATGGCAAATCAAAACTTGAATATCCTCAAGACATCTCTTAAACTCACAGTGATGTTTATGAGTAAAAACACCCTCAGATTGAGCAGGAGAAATGGTAACATTAAAATCACCAAAAATGAGCCAAGAGGCTTGGATTTGTGGTGCTAGGTCTCTAAGATTGTTCCAAAGAGAGGTTCTCTAAAAAGAATACTTGAAAGCATAGATGTAAGAGATATGAATAATAGTTTTCAGTTATAGCAAATGGACTTGAAGATGAATCATTTGAGTTGAAACCTTATGATTGAGTATAGCAATTCTCTTAGGATTATTAAACCAAGGGAATTCTGCCATTATGATGTTCCTCATAATTATGAATCCTTGGGAAAGAAATGGACAATGTCACACTTCTCTTGCTTGATTCAAGACTCCAAAATGCCAAGCATACTAAGCTTATAACCCAAAATGAAATCCTTTATCAAAAGCTTCTTCTCAGGAGAATTGAGACCCCTGGTATTCCAAGCTAAGATAATCATTGAATCTGGCCCAAAGAAGGCTGTTCCTTTTACTAGATCTTCTTTTACTAGTAGGAATAAAATTGGCACATGCAGTATCACGTTATGAAAAGGAGCTTGTTTTATTGGGAGTTGAAGAAGGGATATCAATGTTATTTGCCAACACTGTAGCTTGTTCTGGAACTTTGGATTTTGTATTCATGTTTCCTGTGGTAGGACAACATGAAATTGGTTGAATGTCAAGCTGTGAGGATTTTTTTGTGATGTTTTATGCGGTAAGATAGGGAATTGGTTGATTGTCAGGTTGGGAGGCTTCTATAGTGGTGTTTATTGAGGTATGACATGAAATTGGTTGAATTTCAGGTTATGGGGGATTGATTTGATCCAACTTTAGGGGGGTTTGAAAATTGTTGTTGTTATCAAGGTCTTGAGAAAGACTAGATTTGTATATCCTTCTAGTGTGTTTCCATAATTTTGTAGCAGTTGCAGATGGAGGCTTCTAGGCATATGTCACTTTGACGGCATCTTCTGTAAGTTCCATGCTATCATTGAATCTTAGTTAAGGGATTTTTTCATGAAAAAGAGCAAAAGAATCCACCACCACACAAATTCGAGCAAAGTTGATTCTACTAGTGTGAACTATGGCTTGATCCATGCATATTGTTTTACCAATATAGCTAGTTAGATGGCTCAAGTCAGTTTTTGTCCATTACTCAAGGGGAATGCCATGAATGCTCAACCATAGAGGTATATTCGACTGTTTGAGCTCCTAACAATCCAACCCTCATCTCCAATTCTAGAGAAGAAGTGGCTTATTAGCAACATGCTATAGTCCAAATTCAAGCACCTTGGTGGCATCAACCTTGCTTTGGAATTTAAACAAAAAAAAAATGCCTTGATCATTAACTAGAATCTCTTTGAAACCCAAGGATTTCTAGCTGTTTGTAGCCCAAGATTTCATTATAGGGAAGGAGACCCTCTTATCCAAAATAAAAATCCAACTAAGGTGGCATTTCAAAGTTCTACACTTGCTTTCAGAGCTTCAATAAGAGATGTAGCTATAGAAGTGCTGGAGTTCCCAAGGGTACATAGGAAAACTTGATTTTAGGGTTCGTATCACCAAGCCCCTAAGTCCAAGATCTCTTAAGGAGAGGTGGAGTGTTGGTTTCTGAAGGGACAGTAGGGGATGTAGGATCAAAAGGGCTGGTAGGAGGGGGTGCAAGTGGTGTAGATTTGGAGCTTTCTCCTAGAAGAAAATGGGATTATTTTAGGGGTAAAGAAGGAAAGTTAGTTGAGGAGCATTGTGCAAGACTAGTTGACTTTCCTACCGTAGTCATAATGACAAACGAGCAAAGTTGACAATAGGCAGGACTTAAAAAATGAAGGGGTAATTGGAGGGAAAGTTAGAATTAAAAAATTACCCTTAAGGTGAAAACAACAGAAGAACAATAAGAAAAAGAGCTGGGAAGATTGGATTCAAAAGGAGGAAAATAAAAAGAGGAGCATAACCACCAGCTAGGTTTATACTCAAAGTAATAGTTAAAAGCAGAAAATGAGAAGAGATCAAAGGAATACTAAAACAAAGAAAGAGTTTAGGAAGGCTAAAAGTATTCTAAATATCAAAATATTTATTTAATAATTATATTTAAATTTGAAAATATTTTACATAAACTTTAAATTCCATTGGTTTTAAATAATTAATATTTTTATAGTTTTAAACTTATTTAATTATTTTATTTTAATAAAATATAAAAAATTAATTATCATTTGTAAATAAATATTGTATAAGAGATTAAAATAAAATTAATTATCTTTAACTTCTATTCAATATTTAATTATTATAATTTATAAAAGTATAACTATATTTTTATTAACAACTAAACAAGTTTTTGTTTTAGGTTAAATACGTTTCTTAAGATTTTGAGCTTTTTTAATTTTAATCATTATAATTTGAAAATTAGTACTTACCTTTTATGATATTATTTAAGTATTTTTTTATTCAAAACGACTTAGCATTAAATTTCTTATGATGTTTGGTCGGGTCGGTCATACTGGGCCCGAACCCAGTCTCAACGATACGTGGGCCGATCGGTCCAATCTTCAAAGATCAGTCTTATACCTATGCCAAGCCCAGGTCCAGTCCATGATCTCCTTAACCCATTCACAGGTGAGAGTCTCCCATGCAAACACGTAAAAACTTAAACCTAGTTATGGCTCCATATAGAAAGTGCAATTCTACCATAACAAAGGTACACAATCATAACCTAGTTTTCTCTGCTTATAGCAATCTCACCTGCACCAAAAAGACTGACTTGAGCGTCGGAGGGGCTAATCGGGACACAACCCCCGACATGCTTTTCTTTGTTTTACAGGGATCTTCACGTCGAAGTTACTACAGAAAGCAGCCAGCTCCATGGATCCAAACAGCAACGTTCAGTTATGCCAAAATCTGGCAGAACCATTATCTATAAAGGATAACCTGGTTAGTTAAGAATTTTACACTTTGAGTGATAGCTGAACTTTGGATTAAGAGAAATATTGGGTTTGAAGAGTTTATATAGTGTTTCCAAGCATAGAATAAAAAGATAAGGAGAGAGAGAGAGGGTCTCCCTATCTCAGTTCCTTGCTTCTATAGAATAACTTGGTGTGCTTTCCATTCACTAAAATAATGAAGGAGGTGGCAATTATATATTCCTCAGTCTAGCCATAAAATTTATCAAGTCAAAGGCTTGAAGTAGTTGTAAGATGAATTTTTAACTTATTTAATCAAAATCCTTATTAAAATCCACCTTCAAAGCACAATTCTTAGGTGAATTGGTGTTATCATAGTCTTTAAGGAGTTTTTGTGCCATGGATATATTTGTCCCAATTAGTCTCCCATTTAGAAAATCACCCTAACATTCTCCCATCAAGCTATACGGAGTCTTTTTCATATGGTAGCCAGTATTTTACAGATTGCCTTGTAAATGAAGTTACAATAGGAGATGAGTCTAAAACTAGTAAGGGAGTCAAGGTTAGGCTTTTTCGAAGTAGACAAATTTGTGTCTTATTGACTTCCTTTAACATTTTCCCATTTTCAAAGAATTCCTATATAGTCTCCAACACTGTATACTTGATCATACGTTATGACTTGTGAAAAAAAGTAACCATTGAATCCCATAGGGCTCGTGGCCTTTATGGGATTCAAACTAAAGATTGTCTCCAGTTTCTTATGGGCTTACAAGGCAGTATAAGGAAGTTTTGAGTTCTATTTGCTTGTTTTAATGTGTGTAATACCACAAATATACAAATCGTATGTTATAGTACATAATATATCGTTCCCACGAGGATTGGATTCGTCACCTAACAAATTGAATGTACTTTATCTAAGGTAATAAAAGATTTTATTAATTGAAATTAAAATAAATTAATTGACATTAAACTAAACTAATTAAACTAAACTAATTAAACTAAACAACTGAATCGGTAAACATAGCAATAAGAGCAAACTTAATCAATAATGGACACTTAGGGATAATTCTATCTTTGTTTGTTTTCCTTTTACCTTGTTAATTCAATTATGATTGATCCTAGATATCATAAGGTTTTATTACCCTCTATTGAGGTCTAACCAAGTAACTCCAATTGAAATAGATAATAGTTCACTTTTAATCTCTCGGTTCCCAAAACTACTCCTAACTAGTCAATTGGATTTGAAGCAATCCTAAGGATAATTAACTCACAACTAAGATCTCTCTTTAATTATTTATTGACTTGATATTTGTAAGCATATTAAGGTACCAACTCTCTTTGTGTAACTTAACACAAATAACTTTAATTCATTCTCTCAATTTCTTATCAAATATAAGGTCAACAAATACCAAAAAGAATTAATATAATGAATTAAATAAGATAAAATTTAAACAAAATAATTCAATAATGAACCTTAAAATAGTTTTAGAAATCCGTAATCATGTTCAAAACTTAAGTAAACATAATTAACACCTAAGGAAATGATATAGAATAAGAAAATAATTAATCCATTTGGAAGCATTAATCTAGAAATTTGGGAAAGTTGGAGTTGACTTAATGTTTCCATTATTTTATCTTCATTATTGTGTGTAGCTTATTTTCGTATTTTTGCTCTTCCTTTTTATGTGTCTCTAATGAATATAGTTGCCTATCTCTGAATTCATTCACTTCTAATTTTCTTTCCTTAATGTAGCCTTCTTAATATCCTCATATATCAATAAAATAATGTTTCTTACATAGTCACTTACACAGCCATATAGTTAACCATGAATCTCTAAAACACCCCAATTCATGACTTTACACATCCATAGAGATTTACAGGAGCAACATATATATGTCAACATACACGAGCGTGTAACTCCAAATAGGTAGGAATTGTGTCTTTGGAGGTCCAAGCGTTATAAAGACTTACACAATCACTATACTTGGTTGTATAAGTCCACAGTTGCTTCAACTCTTCCATTCCATGTTATAATTTCACCTAAATACATCTCTTCTTAGTCTATGAAGGCAATTATTACTTAAAAATGCACTTGAAGAAAATTAAATACCAAATACTATAAAACTCTTAAATAATAAGTAAAATACATTAAATATGGGTATATAAATATAAACCAATAACCATTTATCAAGTTCTTCACTAATGTTAACATTAATGAAAGATTTTAGTAGGGGTATTGTGAAACTACTAGCAGCTTTTATCCTAATTGTATCTTTAAAGTAGTATAAGGCCTCTTCTTTGAGTTCATGTTGTGTAGTAGCTAAAGTGTTGTCGGTTCTTTATAGGGAAATAAATCTATTAAAATAGTTCCTTGCTTTGACATAATTGTGGAAAAAATTGGAGTTTCTAAATCCACTGGACTCTAGCCATCTATTGCATGATAGAATTATGAATATTGATAGCTCTTAGAAAGGACTTGACTGTAGCTTTTCATCTTCTATAAGCTTAGGGTTATTAGGGTTGAGGAATACAACATTTTGGCTTTAGTAGCTTCAATTTGGTCAAAAGTGTTGCCTTATTTTCTGGAGATTAGTTTTTTCAGTTCATTATTGATACTTTAGAGACCTTTGACATATATGACATGCTTACTACCTGAAATCCTTGGGAGGCCTTGTTTAATGGCCTTTTGATACCCCTCTTCTTTTACCAGATAATTGTTAAACCTGAAGGGGTGTTTTAAGGTTTTGAGAACATCCATGTTTCTAATGAAAATAGGATAGTGGTTAGAAATCCCCTAGTGCTTCAAAGGTTGTGTAAGTGGCCTTCAAAATTGCTACTTTACATGTTCATAGGAGCTTACATAGGTAAGGGGCACAGTCGTATATATTACTTATACGGTTGTTTATCTCCACATAAGAAAAAAAAACAATATATTGAAGCTTTACACGTTAATAGTCCCTCACATGGTCCTTATACACAACCATGTATTTTACTCACACGAGCGTGTATATACTTACATAGGCTTAAGTCTCTAAAATAACCCCAATTTTTTCATTTTATGTCATGATTTCTCCTAAATTCTTATCCTTTTGATTCATAAAGAAAATTGAGACCTGAAAATACACTTGAAGCAAAATAAATACTGAAAATAATGTAAAACTCTCAAATAACAACCAAAACACACTCAATATAAGCATAAAAACATAGTACAATAATTGTTTATCACTCAATTGGCATGCTCCATACAATTTTTCCTTTTGATACCTTACGAATGGAAGTTAATTGACAAGGTGGTCTTCTTTTTAAGTTTTTATATGTTTTTCATACTTGCATGTCCAAGTTTTTGATGCCACATTAAGAGTCCTTATTTATAGACATCTAACACTTGAAATCTTAGTTAGATAAATTAAATATATTGATAATATAGTTTTTTACAAAGTAAAGTATACTTTATCACACAATTGGCAAACACTTAAGAAATTATGCTTTAAACCGCTAACAAGAATTATATTATCAATTATAGCACACTTTTCTTACCAACTTTTTTAATGCTAATTATCTTATCGTTAATATCGTCTCCAAATTTTACATGACATCATTTTCTTTAAATGTGAAAATTTTGATTAGATCTACCATAATATATCTTAGGCATCTACAATTTAGGTAGCACTTATCACGATTGCTCTTATTCACTAATAAGAAATTATTCTCTTTTATTTTAGGTACCCAAGTGTACTGGGGTCCTTACGAGTTAGTCTAGAGCTCTTCTAAACCTATACTTTCTTGGGGTTTTCTTTGGAGTCTCTTTTTAAGATAACAAAAATGTTTAATGTTTTAGTAACCACGACATTAGTAATAATTTACACGATATGCCTTGTATGGAAGATCATTGTTAAAACTTATATATGATTCTCTATAATAAGATGTCCTCCTCATGTTAAGCAAATATTTGCATGGTATGTATATGATAGTCATTTCTTCTGTAGTGATTATATGATCCTTATATGTATACATGCATTGACCTAATTATTTTTCTATATATAAATGATGTACTTGCTACTTTTCTAGAAGTATGTACTTGAATATTTGAGAACTTTATGAGAAAATTCCTACTCTTACAAGATCTTATCTTTAACAAAGGTTACTTTCCCACTAAATGTATTAGCCCTTTTTGTATATCATATATCATTCCTTACATATTTGGATCTTTTGTTCATTGAAAAAACATTCAAATTTTTTTCCCTTTATTGAGTCTCGTAATATATGTATTTAATTACACAATTTCTCTCTGAAGTCTCCCATTTTCATGCATAATGCTAGTGCTCCTAAACTTATACAAAGAAGTTTGTTATTTAGCCAACTCACTTTTCAAACTCTCATTTTCTTTCATGCATGTATCTAAATTCTTTTAAATGTTTTTTATACCTACTAAAAATTCTTTTCTTTTTTTAGTCAATATTTCTAAATTTTCCAAATACTAATTGTAAGATAAGTCATCATCACTAACTTTTAACTAGTTTAAGGATGTTACCCCATTTTTATGTGTTCACGCTAGAGATTTCATGTTCCATTTTCACTCCTGTGAATTCACTAAAGTCATCCCATGTTACTTTCGCTACTTGCATCCTCTTATATTCCTCTCTTTCCACTTTCTTGTTTTCTTCAAGGTTTGGGCATTGATTCTTGAAATGGTATTTTTTTTACAATAATAGCAAAAAATGTTAGTCATTTTCTTATAGTCAACTTCCTATTCACCTTTGATCCTTTTTCTCCTTTATTCCTTATTACTCTCGAGGAACCTTTTTAATTTATATGTGGTTAGTGTTATATCCTTATTTTCATTCTCACTTAAATTTGAGGCTTCTCCAACCTTGCTTTTCTCCTTCTGATTATTTAAAGGTGATGCTCTTTCTTTTTGTTTTTTACTTTTTTAAGTCTCAGTTATTCTCATCCTATAGGTGAGTAAATATATGATTAATTTCTCTAATAGAAGATTGATTAGGTCTTTGTCTTCCTATATTACTGTAACCTTCGACTCCCAAGATTTAGAAAACTATCTAACAATTTTTTTAATCCTTTTAATATTTGAGTAAGTTTTTCAAGATCTTTTAAAATATTAGTAATGTCAACAAAGTGATTATAAATGCTAGAAATAGTTTCATCGTGCTTTATAAGAAAAAGTTCATATTGGTAAATAAACATACTAACTCTACTTTTAACTTGATTTTTTTCTTATATGTGATCTTAATATATTCCAAATTTTATGACTGCAACAACTTATTCTTACTCAAAACATATAAAATGATATATACAACTTTATGGTTTAATGCAATAACTCCCTTATCTTTCTTATCTTGCTCAAATTGTGGCTTAAGAGATGACTTAGTCACTCTATCTGTAGTGGAAATAACAGTTAAGACTATAAGTCCTTTTTCAACAATATCCCATAATTATACTTCTTTCACCGTAATGAAGAACTTCATCCTAGTTTTTCAATATGAATAATTATTATCATTCAAGTCAGATGCTTGAATAATTTTTTGACCTTCTATAACTTGTTTATTTACTCTCATATCATTAGATATCTAGACGAGAGAGCAGCTTTATTACTAATTATTATCCCTAAGGTATGCAAGAGGGAGGAGATGAATGTGAACGAATATAAAAACACTTTATAATAATTTATCAAGTACCTTGAAATTAAAAACCAATATGCTTAATAATATAAACAGTAATTATAAAACAAGTGTGATGTTGGCCCCCGAATTTTTCTTGTTAAATTAAGCATGATTTAAATAAATTATGAGGTTTGATAGATAAAGTTTTGGAGCTACTTGTTATGTAAATGTTAGTAGAATTTATTATATGGTTTGGTTGTATTAAAAGTGGTAA
>JANZLF010000008.1:36636453-36647599 GCA_026546835.1 Erythroxylum foetidum | reverse complement strand
TTTAGAGATAGTCTCTTTTGGCTATTTAGGTTGATGTCTTCATACCGATACCGGGATCCTGGGTTTCGGGAAAGTCCTGGGAACAAAAATTTTTGTTTTCCGCTGCCGGTACATGTGATGTACCTCCCGGGATTTTCCTACATGTTTGTCATCCGAGAGAAAATTGTGCAGAGTTCAAAAGGATTTTAGAATGTGCTAGCACACATTAGCCGCTGCTCGGATCATTCATCCTCGTGTGGATACCGGTAGAGGATATTCGCGCATTGCAGTGTCTACGAATTTGAAAAAGAAAATCCACATCAAGAGGTATTTTCATACATGCTATAGTTTTTGGTTATACTTATTGTTGTGTTATGGTCTTTTGCTCTGCGTATTGAGAATACTCAGGCCATAGGCGATCCAACACTAATAACCTTAATCATAGGAAGAATCTTTGGTCTGCCTTTTCACACATTAATTTAAAAGTTGGTAATCAACCTTGGCTTATAATTGAGGATTTCAATGCGATTCTATTCTCTCAAGAGGCAGAACCCATAATTTCCTCGACAATGCAAGACATGAGTGATTTCAGAAAGTGTGTGGAAGACTGTGCCTTATTTGACCTAAATGCTAGTGGTCCAAGTTTTACTTGGATCAACAAGAAAAATGGTGATCTCTATATCATTAGAAAGCTAGATAGAACTCTCATTAATCCAATTGGGACCTCTAGGTTTCCCAGTTCTTATAGTGTCATCCATAATCCTATCATTTCAAATCAATCCCCAATAATGGTTAGGGCCTTAATTAGTCAGCAGAAGAGATCCTCTCCCTTTAGGTTCTCCAACTTCCTAGTCAATCAGCCTAACTTCCTTTAGATATTTGAGGAAGCTTGGTCCTGTCAGGTTAGGGGTACTCCAATGTATTGTGTAGTGTCAAAGCTTAAATTGGTCAAAAGAGTCCTTAAATTCCTAAATTCTGACCAAATAGGTGATGTAAATGTAAGAGTTGAGAGATGTCACGCCACTTTCAACAACATTCAAGATTAGATGAGAATTAAGCCCAAGTTTACCCTGTTGAAAGCTAGAGAGTCTGAAGTCATTCATGATTTGTTTAGAGCTCTAAGTGATCAGGAATCCTTCTTTAAACAATCTTCCTGTATAAAATGGCTAAAAGAAAGGGATAGAAATACCAAAAATTTTCACTAATCCCTCCTTGCAAATAGAAATAGGAACAATATTCACTCTTTAAACCTAGATAATGGGAATATAATAGTAGGTCTTAAAAAGATTCAAGATCAGTTCCTGGCTCATTTTCAGGGTTTTATAGGGAGTACTAAAGCCCTTCTCCCTTCTAAAGAGTTTGTGGCCAATCTCTTCCCTCTTCCTTTATTGGAAGGCCTATCTAACTCCTTCATTGCTGAAGTGTTAACACAAGAGATAAGAGAGACATTCAATTCCTTCAATTCGAATAAGGCCCCGGGCCCTAATGGGTTTAATGGTTTCTTTTTTAAACAATCTTGGCATATAATAGGAGAGGAAGTCACTGAAGCCATAAATAACTTTTTTGAGCATGAGAAGCTTCTTAAAGAACTCCATCTTTATCTCCCCAATTCCAAAAAAGGATCAACCTTCCACTGTGCTAGATTATAGACCAATTTCTTGTTGAAATTTCTTTATAAGGTAATTGCCAAAATTATAGCAAATAGGCTTAAAGAGTCTCTTCTCCTAATTGTTAGCCCTAACCAAAATGCATTCATTAAAAATCGCCGCATAGGTGATAAAATTTTGCTAGGTTAAGAAATTCTTAGGAATTATCGTCTATCCAATAACCATAAGCGATGTGCTTTTGAAGTAGACCTTCAAAAAGCCTATGACACCATTCATTGGGAGTTTCTCATAAATGTTTTAGTTGCTGTGGGTTTTCCTAGAAAATTCATTGAGTGGATTAAAGGGTGCATATCTTCCCCTTTGTATTCGATTCTAATCAATAGAACCCCCTCCAATTTCTTTAGAGGGAAGTCAGGCCTTAGACAAGGAGATCCCTTATCCCCATTCCTGTTCATATTCTGTATGGAAGTCCTTTCAAGGTGTTTGAATACGATTCTAGATGGTAACCCCTCCTTCCAATACCATTGGAGGTGCAAAACTCTTAAACTCACCCACCTCTTATTTACTGATGTTCTTATGCTATTCTGCCATGCTGATTTGCTTTCAGTTAAATCTTTGCTAGACTATATGAGTATCTTCTCTCAGTTATTTGGATTGGACGTGAACCCTTCTAAGAGTCAGTTTTTCTTATCCCCTGACTCGAACCATTTGACTCATCAAATGGAAATGATGTCAGGTCTTAAGAAAGGAAATCTTCCCATTAAGTATTTGGGGGTACCTCTCATTACTGGGAGGTTGTCCAGAAGGGGCTGTAGTTCCACTTTTGGAGAAGATTGAAAATAGGATTAATAAGTGGACTAATAAAAATCTTTCCTATGTTGGCAGGCTTCAATTGATCATTTCGGTGCTTTCATCTTTGCAAGTTTACTGGTCAACAATTTTCATTCTACCTTCTTCCATACTAAAGGAGATAGAGGCAAAACTTAGGAATTTTCTCTAGGCTAGGAAAGGGAACTCAAAATCTTATGCTAAGGTTAAATGGTCCGACATTTATTGATCTAAAAGGGAGGGGGATTAGGGATTAAACGCTTACCTATTGGAATAATGTGCTGCTAGGCAATAGAATCTGGATTTTGTTCCATGATAATGAAGCTTTGTAGGTTAAGTGGCTACATTCTGTAATTTTGAGGAGGATGAAGTTCTGGAGTACCTAGCCGAATAATAATAATTCATGGAGTTGGAGAAAAATTTTATCAGTGAGAGACAAAATAGGGAACCAATTTAGATTTAGGATTGAAAATGGTGTCTCAACTTACTATTGGCATGACCCTTGGCACCCTGGAGGAATCCTAAAGCAATTTTCCACTTCGAGGGTCATTAATGGATCAGAACTATGAATGATAGCAAAAGTGTCAGAAGTGAACAGAAACAATGTGTGGTGTTGGCAAGAAGTCAAAGTAGAAACTATAGGAAACCTAGAGCCCCTACAGCACCAATTGAACAACTCTCAACTAGATAGTTTGGAATGGTTAGTTGGGCCAGCAAATCAGTATACTTATACCAATACTTCAACCTACACTTTTTTGAGATCCCCAATCTGGAGAGTCCCTTGGCATACACTAGTTTGGTTCAAAAGGAACAGCCCTAGGTGCTCTCTCATCTTATGGTTGGCTTTTCGTAGAAAGTTACAAACAAGAGATAGACTCCTCTACCTTCACACCCCAAATTATTGTTTTTTATGCTTCAAAGACAATGAAACAATAGAATATTTATTCTTTGACTGCTCCTCAAAAACAATATGGGTTCACTGCCTCAATCATTTCTAACTCAACCTTCCACATCAGATAAACCTCCAGTCCATTCCCAATTGGTTGAACCAATCACCATATTTCAGAACCTGTGACCCCAATTTTTTTTTCAATCATCCTTTCAGTTGCAGTTTTTAATCTTTTGAAAGAAAGAAATTCACGAACCTTCAAAGATTAGAGCTTGAACTCTAGAGTGATCACCCAAGTTATGGAGTAACTCATTGCAAACACCGAGAAGGTAATGGTAGGAGTTATTTTAGTAACTAACAATAAATATGTTGTTTTCTATTTCAGGTAAGCAAAAAGGAAACATATGCAACTACAGGCTGATTGAATTCAGCCCAAGGCAAGCCATTCGCAAATCAGTACGGAAAAGAATTGGTGGCCATTAGACTTCCATAGAACATCAAAGTTGTGGAAAATAAGAAGATCAGTAAGCAAAATATCAAAAGGCACACTCTTTGGATGGAACTCAGATTAAACTTGGAAATAGAGAAGTAGAAGCAAGTCGAAGGTTTGAGCAGAGAAGGATGGGAGAGACTTCAGTGGGTAATGAACAAAAGAGTAAGCAAGTAGCACCAACATATCCCTCGGTATTTCACCACATAAAACCACCTTTAAACAAAGAGGTAATTGCAGCTACGTGACTAAACACATGATAGGAAGATGAAAACTTCTACTGTTGATGTGGTATTGACGTGAATTCTGGATTGAGCTGTGTAAATGCTAGAAAAAGTTATATATTTCTTTCCTTTGATACGTTCTAAATGTTAGTATAGCAGGTTGGATGTGAATTCCTAAAAGGTCACTTGGTTGGTATAAATGTGTAGGCAGAATGTGGTGGTGTTTAGATTCATAGGGAACCATTTTGTCCAATGTCCAAAGGCCAGTTACCTTTCAGGTTTGGGAGGGGAAGACATCTAGGTAGGCCCATGGTTTGTACATAAACTCTTCTTGATTAATTTCATTCTTTGATTTTCCAAAAAAAAATTATTTAGGATAAAAGATAAATCTCCCCATTAGTTTAAGAAACTTTAAAAAAATCCCTCAATTTTTAAAATTCTCGAAAAATTCCCTCTAGTTTTCATTTTTCTAGAAAACCCCTTCTCTTAGACTTCAATTAAAAATAATAAAAAATAAATGTAATAAGAAAATCAAACATAAATTAATTAAATACCACTAATATAATAACCCAACTCAACTTTTAAGCTTAACTCGAAGGAATTAGATCCAACTTAAATTAATAATTATAATAAATTATTTATTTGAGTTGAACTTAATTATTTTAGTTTAAATTTAAGATCTGTATTGAATCGTCATAAAATTAACCTTAACTTGTTCTATATCTCATGCTCATACTACATGTGTTTTGTTGTTATTTTTTATCCAAATTTTAAAATACAGGCTTTTTGAAAAATTGAAAATTAGAAGCAAGTTTTTTTAATGATTTCTTCAAATAAACGGGAAGTTTATGTCTTTTACTCTTAAATTTAATATAAGGAAATTTAAAGAAAATTGAAAATGGCAATATGCCGTTAAATACAAATTAGAATAAGTCGAAAGCAATTAAATATGAACGTACTTAAATGAAATTTAATTAATAAAAGAATGTTGAAAAATTAGACAAATTAAATATCAAATGTTAAAAAATTAGACAAATTAAATATCAACACTTAACACTGACTATCTTCAAAAAGATCATTAAATAATTCTATACTTTCCTATATAGCTGATAAGCACAATATGGTACAAACTTATTGCATACTGTCTCTGAGGCATTCTATATGTTTGCTTCCTCACACACAGTTTCACACTCACCTGGAAGAGCTAAATAATTTTATGGTTAATTGTAAAAAAGGCTTCTAAAAATTTACTCAAATTTATGCTTTAAAAGTTGACGATAATATGTTTCAATTTTTAATTTTTCTGTTAATGTAAATAAAATGACAAGTCATGTCAAATTACTATATAAATAATAAAATTCAAAGGTAATACAAATAAAATATGTTATATGATGTAACTTATTATGTCATTCACATTAAAGAAAATTTTAATGTTAGATTTTTTTGCCAAAAATTAGAAATTAGAAAATATTATATTTTATCAAGTTTGTATTCACACTAGACATTTTCCTTTCGGGTATACTTGGCTGGGATAGGATCTTCTGTTTAATATTATGATGTCTTATTTTATCTCATAAATCTTAATTATTTATTTATGTGAATTCTACGTAAATCTTATATAAATAAATCGTTGAAATTTATGAGATAAAATAAAATATTATAAAATTAGACATACTCTACTTAGCTTAGGCAAATTTCTATGTTTACACCATCTAATTGAAGCGTCAGCAAAAGAATCTCTAACTCTAATATACGTCGTTATTTGTGCAGGATATAAAGTAACACACTTTGTCATTTTCCTTCTCATATTTCAAATAGAATTTTGTCTAAATTTGCGTTAAAAACACCAGCTTGTTTAATGTATATATATACTCCTACTATTATTTTGTCCTATTATTTTGCATAAAATAGGAGTTCGTTTAACATGAGAATACAGACAAAGAATGGTCTAAAAGTAGAGCCTAGACCAAGAGAGAGCGAGAGCTAGATGCAGCACTATTGCAGCAATACCAATCTGCATTGATTTTGCTGCAGCTAAAGGAGCAGAGAATTGGCCGGTGGTGGTGGTGTTGTGCTTCACGAGGCGGCGCTGAAAGGTGGCGGAGCCTGAACGAATAGTGATCCTTACTGTTAATTGTTTCCATATCTAAAAAACAGATTAAAATACAAAGCTATGTATTGCTATGGTCTACCTATTGTTGTATTCTATTATGGCACAGCATAAGAGTCAGCAGTTCCCCATATCACGCATGAGGCACTGCACCACCCTACAATGGCCTCTTTTGCACCCTAGTTGGATGGACTGACTGCGAATAGAACGTTGACATGCATACATTTTGTATCAGATAATTAATTATTGATTCATTGACAATTTTATATTGTTTTCGTTAAATTTAAGTTTAGCACCACTAACCATGCTATACAATCAAAATCAATCACGAGGTAGCTCCCTTAGTTTTGCCCTTTATTTGGGATGTGGAATCTAATCAGGTTGGTTAATAAACAAGTACTCTCTTTTATCTAAAATAAAAGTTATTTTAGAGAAATTTTTATTATTTAAAATATGTGTCATTTACGATTTTTTATGCATGTTTATAATTTTATTTTCAAAATTACCCTTTAATTTCTCTCACATCCTAATTATACAGATTACATTTTCAAGACAATTCAACATGCAATTAATAAGGGTATATCAAACATTTCACTAATTTTCTTAATAAATGTGCATCTCTCTAAAACGACTTTTATTTTAAACAAGAGGGAGTAATTGATATCCCTAATTAAGTTGCCACCGTTAACTATATACAGTGCACAATGTAAACTTATGATAAGTATGGACCATCTCCATCGTGTTTTGTATTCTAAAACTAAGCACTTCACTAAATGTATGGATCAGAAGGTCTTGTCCTTTGGCCTTTGTATGTAGTAGAAACATGACAAATGATTTTCAGGGTTATTACCAATGAAATGAAACGAAAAATTGACTAGCAGTGGGCATAGGTAACATGAACATTCATTCTTGATGAAGACAAAACAGCGACGAAAAAAATCTACTTGCCCTGATCAGAAACAGTGGAAACGTACAAGATAAAAACGACCTGCATGCTAAGTGCTATGCAGGCCCCCCTCCCTCCTATGATCCCATCCCTTTTCACATCCACGTTCACATTCGCATGCACAAAGCACAGTCACCTAAATCATGACGTTTCAACTTCACATCTCTGCCGAAGCCTATCAGCCTCGCACTTCAATTCCCAAAGCCTAGTTACAACCCAACCGCCTGTCCTTTTGTTCTCAATGACTTTTACGCTGAGAGTATGTTAACCTTGGCGTAACCAACGTTCCAATCAGATAAATCTGTCATTCCCGAGATATGCAACCATTAGGCACCATTCTCGAATTCTGCGATATAAGAACAACATGGGCATTATTGTCTTTGCGTGTTCACCTCGTTTTTGTGCCTGGAAGACGAAACCAAAACCTTTCTTAGCCGCTACCCGCCATGTTTTCAGAGATGTTCAGCACCAAAAACAAGACGCATGTCAATCTCTCTCCACCAACTTTTTATTTTACTCTCCTACTTGTTTTTCTATAAATTAGGTTGAGTACAAAACTCATGCAGAAAGTGAGCCTAAGCGTCTTTCTCTTCCTCTCAGGACTTTCCCATAGATCATATACTCTTTTCGGATCGAGAGAAACGCCTACGAGGAAACAACTATTCTATTCAAGAAAATATTTGACATGGAAACTGATAATGTTGACATGGGAGCTTCTAGTGGAGGTAATGCAAATTCAAGATGGAGCCCAACAAAGGAGCAGATAAGTATGCTCGAGAGTCTGTACGGGCAAGGTATGAGGACACCGTCGGCTGATCAGATACAGCAAATAACCGGCAGGCTCAAGGCCTATGGTCAAATAGAGGGGAAGAATGTATTTTACTGGTTTCAAAATCACAAAGCAAGGCAAAGGCAGAAGCAGAAACAAGAGAACATGGCTTACATCAATTGCTATCTTCATAATAAGTCTCATCAGGCTCTGGTCGCACCTTCTTGCCCAAACGGTTCGTTACTTCCCTTAATTATTATTCATTAGTATAGTTTACTTTATACATAATTGCTTGTTAAGCTTGAGCCTCTGCATGCAAGTGAACTTTAAGATTTGTATAAGAGTTTTAAACAAAGAGGGAGCAATTCTTTATTCGTTTTGAATCCTGTGGATTTTATAAATAAAATGGAGACCAGCTTTAAGTGTAGATTTGTGCTCTAGCTTAGTGCACCACTATAGACTATACTTTCCAATTTACTATCCTCGTCGCTTTAATTAATTGTTTCCTAATAAGTTTTACTTCGCCTGTTACTCTTGCACATCTCTACCATGTTTGGAATGCATGTATAGTGAAGTTGGGGGTTCCCTTTTTCAGGTGTTTGTGGACCGTACTACCTAGCACATAGCGAGTTAGGGTTTTATCCACAATACTGCAAGTCGAAAGTGCAAATTCCTGGCGGCTTGAAGAGAAGGTCAAGGACTGAAAAGGTTGATAAGACAATATCCTATTATCGTACAACAAACGAACTTGCAGTTCCACACGAGAACACAAATGTGATGCTGCAGAAAAGTGACGGCAAGGCAGAGATCCTCGATATCTATAAGGGCAATATTAATCAAGAGACGTTGCCTCTCTTCCCGTTGCACCCAACAGGCATTCTTAAAGGAAGAGCTTCTTTGACTACTATCCCTTCAATTTACACCAAATGTGATGAGAATTCTAACGGTTGCGTTGTAGAAGGCTCTTGTGATAAACCCTTTTTCGATTTCTTTTCCTGACGAGGCTCGTATGCATGAAAATCCAAGTATAAATCTTTGTTTTTAACGTTGAAGATTAAAGAAATAGTACTAGCTGATTAGCCTTTTACATTAAACTAATCCACGTGGTACGTTTGGTTTTCGCTCTTTTCTTTTTTCGCTTAAGATATAACAGAACAGTTGCTAAGATATCAAAAAATTTAAGGACTGCCAACATCTTTTAAACGTATTCCACTTGGCTCGATAATTTTTTAAGTCCAAATAAAGTTTGGTTTGAAATTCATATCTGTTGGCAATCAACTTTGATTATAATTGCCTTGAAAATAGATTTTTGACAACAAAACAAACACTCCCTATTTTATTGAAAGAAAAATACAAATTTTACAAATACAAACTCATTCAACCCAGAATTTGTTACGAGTTAGCTTGTTGAAGGTAATCAACTAAACTCTTTAGTATGCTCATTAAAACTCTTTAGTATGCTCATTAGTACACACCTCACTCAACTTTCTTCTAATAACATCTATGGATGCAATGGCCAAATGGCCATATTTACAGGTGATATGTTGGTTGGCCTTTTTGGTGGCAATAGTTAGCAACACAAAATTGCCAACTAACAAAAGAGATAGAAAGCCAATTTGAATTGAAATTTTGACTAAGTCAAAGTCACCCTTTTACAACTCATCATAGTCTAGAGATTTTCAATATTAAACTAAGTTTAATCCTTAACATCCTCCCTTAAACTTTGTTGTCATTCCGAGCATATTCTTCAACTTGTAAAATGTCTTAACCTTCAAAGACTTTGTGAAAATGTCTGTTATTTGATCTTCAGATGTGCAATACTCAACAATAATCTCTATCTTTAACCAAATCTCGAATGTAATGATGTTTAATGTCAATATGCTTACTTTGACCATGGAACACCGGATTCTCTATTAAAGCGATTGCTGATTTATTATCACAGTAGATTGTCATGGGGCCATCTGATTGTTGTTGCAGTTCACTAAGCATCTATCATAGCCGAATTGCTTGAGTAGCACAATTTGCTGCAGTTATATACTCTGCTTCAGTAGTTGAAAGAGCAACTATTTGTTGTTTCTTAGAAAACCAAGAAAATGCTTCAGAACCTAAATGAAAAACATAACCTAAAGTACTTTTTCTCTTTTCAACATCACCGGCCCAATCGCTATCTGTATATCCAACTAGTTATATATTTTTATTGTTTGAATAAAATATGACATTATCAATCATATCTTTAGTATATCTCAAAATTTGTTTATCAACTTGCCAATGACATTGTTGTGGTGAATTCATAAATATGCTCACGATTCTCACTCCGTAAATAATATCTGGTCTAGTTGCAGTTAGATACCTCAGACTTCTAATAAGTCTTCTAAAATTTGTTGCATCAACCAAATCACCACTACCGTCTTTCACAAGCTTTAGCTTCTCTTTAACTGGTGTTAAAATTGGTTTGCACGCATCCATCTTGAATTTCTTTAAAATATCTTTTACATATTTTTGTTATGAAATGAATATGTCGTCATTTGTTGCTTTACCTCGATACTGAGAAAGTAGGACATTAATCCCAAATCTGTCATCTCAAAATAAGCAACCATATCTTTCTTGAACTCCAACAAAAATCTTGAATTATTACCAGTGAACATCAAATCATCTACATAGAGACAAACTATGATGATGTCTCCTTTCTTCTTGATCTTGATATACAAAGTATATTCATATGGACACTTATGAAATCCATGTTTAATGAAATAAGTATCAATACGAGTATACCATGCCTTCGGTGCTTGTTTAAGACCGTACAATTCCTTCTTTAGTCGATAAACCTTATCTTCTTCTCCTTGCTTTACATATCCTAGTGGTTGCTTAACATAAACTTCTTCTTCAAGTATACCATTCAAAAAAACTGACTTCATATCCATTTGATGAATCTTTGAATTGCTTTGAGCAACAAGAAAAATGATTAAACGTACAGTATTTAATTTGGCAACAGGTGCAAAAGCTTCAGAATAGTCGATACCTAACTTTTGTTTATATCCTTTTGCAACTAGTCTTGCTTTAAACCGTTCCACTTCTCCACTGGGCTTATACTTTGTTTTGTACACCCATTTGACACCAATAGGCCTCTTTCCTTTTGGCAAAGTGGTTAACTCGCATATTTTATTTTTTTCAATAACGTGAATTGTAAGTGTAAGTCGACTTGTGTGCTTATGCAAGGCGACTTACACATGTCCAGTACCGATAAGTCGACTTGTACATTGGGTAAGTCGACTTATTCAAGGACGGTACTGTTAATTTGTGCCCT
>JANZLF010000008.1:36622921-36633410 GCA_026546835.1 Erythroxylum foetidum | reverse complement strand
TCTTTAATCTACAACAAACACAAACCCATTCATTCACATTCACTAATTAACAATTTAAATCAAACAACAAATTAATAGTAACCTAAATTAATGGTCCACTGATTGTGGAGGAAGGAGAGGAACAAACTAGCTTACCTTCGGATGGAACCACTGGAGCAGGGGACATCGTCGACGAGGATGGCTGGAGTAGACGGACAGCAGCAATGGCGGCAATGGCTTTCGGATGGAACCAGAGGCGAGGATGAGGCGTCGGAGAAGGAGAGGAGGATAAGGAGCACGCGAAATGGGAGAAGAAGAGTCTACTCAAGGGATTAAAACGTTAACCAAAACGACGTCATTTTGGTTAACTTCAAAATGACGTCGTTTTGGTAAATTTTTTAAAGCTAAAAGACGAAGTTCACCGATAGAATAAACACCGCTGGTAAATGACTGCTTCTCATCTTCTTTTTCCGACGTCACCTTTACTCCATCGGTATTTACAAACGGTTTTAGTTCCGTCTGTAATATTCTGTCCCTATTTACATCACTTTCTTGTAGTGTTCTTTGTTGATCTTGATATACAAAGTATGTTCACATGGACACTTACGAAATCCATGTTTAATGAAATAAGTATCAATACGAGTATAACATTCCCTTGGTGTTTGTTTAAGACCGTACAATGCCTTCTTTAGTCAATAAAACTTATCTTCTTCTCTTTGCTTTACATATCCTAGTGGTTGCTCAACATATACTTCTTTTTCAAGTATACCATTCAAAAACGCTAACTTCACATTCATTCGATGAATCTTCCAATTGCTTTGAGCAGCAAGAGAAATGATTAAACGTACAGTATCTAATCTGACGACAGGTGCAAAAACTTCAGAGTAGTCGGTACCTGACTTTTGTTTATATCCTTTTGCAACTAGTCTTACTTTAAAAGTGTTCTACTTCTCTACTAGGCTTATACTTTGTTTTGTACACCCATTTGACACCAATAGGCTTCTTTCCTTTTGGCAAAGTCTTTAAATCCTATGTTTTATTTTTTTTCAATAGCGTGAATTTCTTCATCCATTGCTTTAATCCAATGACCATCATTCATTGCTTCCTTGAACATTACTAGATCCAATTTGCAAAGAAAATATAATGGGCAACAACTTCAGCATCATTATTATCATCATCACCTACTTGATAGTCTTTCAAATAAGTAGGTGGATGACGTTCTCGTTGTGAGCACCTAAGTGTATGTGAAGTAGGAGGAGATGACGCTTTAAGATCAATATGAGTTGACTCTTCAAGAATTGGAGGTGAAGATGACTCTCTAGTTTGACCAGTTGTTTCAAAATCATTGTTTATTAGCACTGGTATTGGCAATGATTTGTTTTCTTTTTCTGATCAATTCCATACTCCATCTTCTTCAAAAGTAACATCTCGACTGATGATCACTTCTTGAATCTTTGGATTATAAAGCTTATAACCTTTTGTTTCCATGCTGTAGTCAAGAAATATACATTTTTCTGCCTTGTGATCTAGCTTTTTTCTCAACTCTTCAGGCACGGGTGAATATGCTATGCAACCAAACACCCTCATAGGACCAATATTAGGTTTTTGTCTACTACTTGCTTCTTGTGGAGTTTTATCTCGAACACTTTTAATAGGACACCTATTCAAGATATAGACAGCACAAGCTACGACCTCTGCCCAAAAATTTTTAGTTAACTTATTACAAAATAACATGCTTCTGACCATATCCATAATAGTTATATTTTTCCTTTCTGTAACTCCATTTTGTGAAGGACTGTACCTTACTGTCAATTGATGTTGAATTCCATGGTTTCTTAAAAAATCATCACAAACAATATACTCTGTGCCTCTATTTGTTCTCAAAGTTTTGATAGAATAACCACTTGGTTTTTCAACATATGCTACACAATTCTTAAGTACTTCACATGCCTAAGATTTCTGCTTCAAAAAATAAAGCCATGCCTTCCTACTATAATCATCAATAAATGTAATAAAGTATTTGTTACCTCCATTTATGGAACCTTAACATAACATAAATCTGAATGCATGAGTTCTTAAGGATGTTTGGCTCTCCATGCCTGCTTTATGGGAAATGGATCCCTGTGCTTTTTTCCCATTACACATGACTCACAAATCTGATTAGGAACTTAAATGGTTAGCAAGCCTAAAACCCACTTTTTGTTTGCAAGAAACTTAATGCTTCCAAAATTCACGTCTCTAAGTTGCATATGCCATAGCCAATTATCATTAATAATTAAAGCATTACAATAAGAAGCATTACCGTAATTAAGATAAGTTGGAAATAGACGATTGGATGACATTCTCATCTTTAGAATCACGCCCTTTTTTAATGTCACTCACCATGCACCTATCTTTATTGAAATGTAAATCATAGCACCTTTATAGTAGTTGTCTAACACTCAAAAGATTCTGGCAAAAAGTAAGTGTATAGTATATGTCAGAAATATAATTTGAAGACCCATTCTTCAATTTTATGGCTATCTTTTCTTTTCCCAAAACTGGAATCTGATAGACATCGGCAAGATTTATTGAAGAATGAAAGGACTCATCTAATTCAGAAAAAGCTTCCTTGCTTACACTTAAATGATTGCTGCAATCTGAGTCTAAAAACCATTGACAATTATCACTGTTACTAATTTCATGAGTGGCCATTAACAAGGTTTCTGGGCTATTATTCTCTGCAACTCTATCTCGATTATCTTTATGTTCTTGTCTTCGAGTACGACATTCTTTATTATAATGACCATATTTTTTGTGATTATGGCACTAAATATGTGACTTGCACTCAGATTGATAGTGACCAAACTTTTTACACTAGTAACATTGAATATTGGATCTATCTTAAGGAGATGCATTCTCTCTCACTCCTGGTCCAGAATTGGTTTTGGAATTTTTGCCTCCTCTGCCTCTAAAATTTGAACTTCTTTGAGTATGCTCCATTTTACCTATTGCACTTTCGTTTTCATTTCTCAAATTTACTTGGGCTTTAAAGATTGTTGCTATGATAATTGGAAGTGTTTTGTTAGTTCCTAGATAAGTGTACTTGGTGTGAGTTGATAAGCACTTCAACTCTCCTTTTGATGCCTGAATAATAGAAGGTAGTAGCTGATTAGTACTAACGGGCAATTCTAAAAAGTGAGGGTCATACCTGTCAAAAGGACTTGTCTCAAGTGCCCAAATTGCTTCCTTTAGGTCCTCTCCTAACTCGAACTTGATTTTCCAATATCCATACATCTTTTGTTCCAGCGGGGTAGTCAAGGCTACCACTAAAGGGTCACCTGTAGAAAGAAGAGACCACTACTTTACCAAAGAGTCAAGAATAGCTACCTTGGTGACCATCTCACAATTTGATGGATAATGCATGGCATCAAAGATATTGAAACAAATGAACTCACCATCAAATTCCATAGTCAACATTTCGTTGTGTACATCGATTTTTGTCTTAGATGTCTTTAAGAATGGGCTTCGTAAAAAAATTGTTTAGGGCTTAAAGGGCCCTTATCCTGCATATCTAACACATAAAAATCTGCAGGGAAAACAAGCTCATTAACCTGTACCAAAACATCCTCGATAACTCTCTTATGGTATAGTTTTGATCTATCAGCTATCTGAATGATAACACAGGCATCCTTTAATGAACCAAGATTAAGAGCTTTAAAAATATATAAAGGCATAACATTTATCGAAGCACCTAAATCTAACATACTTCTCTCATACCTTATGTTACCAATCTTACAAGGAATGATAAAAATACCTAAACCTTTGCACTTGGGGGGTAGATTCCTTTGTAAGACTATCGAAACATTGCCCCCCCACATTGATCTTCTCATCTCCCTTTAGCTTCTGATTATTGGTGCACAATTCCTTCAAAAATTGAGCATATCGTAGAATTTGCTTAATTGCTTCCAACAAAGGGGTTTTTACTTCCACCTTATGAAAGACCTCCAATATTTCCTTTTTCCATCTCCTGTTGCTTATTCTTTACTAACTTGCTGAGAAAGGGAATAGAAGGTAAATCATTAACAATAGGGTGTGAAGTACTTACCTGAGAATGGTGATCCTCCATTTTTGTTAGATCAATTTCTTCTTCTTCTTTCTACTTCCCCTTCCTTAGCTCTTGTACCTCCTTGATTCTTCTCAAGGTAATGGCGCAAGTGTATTCTCTTGGGTCCCTTTTAGGTTAACTAGGTAACCTTATTGAACTTTGGTATGCAACTGCCCACAACATCAGCTAACTAATTGGCTTAATTTTTCAAATTCTTAAAACCAGTCCTTACTTCTTGCAAAAATTAAAGAGTGTTTGACACTAAGCTTTTAACAATTTCCTTTAAGAACATACCTCCAGCTTGTTGTTGTTGTGGTGGTTGTGGAAGTGGTCGTATTAGTTGAAACAATGGTTGATTTTGATAGAAACCTGTTGGTCCACAAAATTCTTTGCTACTGCTGTTGTTGATAATTAGGTTGGTTTGCATTAGAACTACCTCCTTGCTATGGGTTCCCATACCTGAAGTTGGGATGATCCTTCCACCTCGGATTGTAAATAGGAGAAAAGGGTCATACCTCCTCTGTTTTCCTTGGAACCCCCTAACTGTATTGACGTGTTGTTTATCCTAAAAGGAAGGGCAAGAATCTGTATGATGGTCAGCTAATATACAAATACCACATACCTCAGTGGGCCCCTTTCCTATCACTACTTGTTGCACTAACAAAGTCAAATTTGCAACTTACTGCTCCAACTTAGAGATGGAGACCTCCTTCACCTACTTTGTTGAGGAGGAAGCATTATTGCAATTCCCTTAGTATTGGAAGTTCACTACCATTTTCATTATCAATTTCCTAGCATCCTCCAGTGTCCTAGTCACTAAGGCTTTACCATTTGTAGTGTCTATCATATCCCTGTCTAAAGGAAGCAACCCTTCATATAACTTATCTGATGGTTTGGATGGCTATTACAAAGCTTTTTAACATGCTCCCAATACTCATATAAAGACTCCCCTATTTCTTATCAAATGCCACAAATTTCCTTCCTTATGTTAGTGGCTCTTGAGGCAGGGAAGTACTTCTTCAAAAATGCCTGCTGCATTTGCTCCCATAAGTTGACCGAGCTGGTGGGCAAGTCATATAACCACTCCTTGGCTGCATCTGCTAAGGCAAAATGAAATGCCTTTAGCTTGAGTTGCTCCACTGAGACTCCTACTATCTTCATACCGAAGCATTCAATGTGGAAATCCATCAAGAACTTATTGGTATCAGTGATACCGTAGTGTACATACTGGGATGTCCGGAGGTCATTCCGACACATAAACTAAGATAAGGGCATACTACGTTCACTCACTACATTCACTTTACATGGCATCGTATCATAACTCACTTATAAAGCATCGATAGAAAATCGCAATATTTTAAAAACCCAATTTTTCCTCATTTCATTTCAAAAAAAATCCAAATGTCTACATTGTGTTTTTCAACCATTTCTGTATGTATGTCATCAAAACCTGATACAAAAATACTACATGAAAGAGGAAAATATTTGAAGTCTATCTAGTCTATCCAAAAATCCTAACTGACCAACCTTTGAGCCATGACTTCTCTTGCCAATCCCAATCTACATGGCTGGTAGAGCCTCTTAATAGCTAGAATCGTCTCTCGGTCCTGAAAAGACAACGTTGCAATTTTGGTGAGTTTTGCGAACTCAATGAGGTAACCATCATCGATGGTTCACTTAATTCATGCATCACAACAATTCACATAACATATCATTCACAACTTAGCATAATGATCACATATCACATTTACATTTAAGAGCAAACCAATTTGACATTTGAAACAATCCACATACTTGTTAGAATGCATATGAAATGCTCATGAGACACTTTTCCAATTATCATGTTGTTGCAACCGAGTGCCTGAATTGTACCGTATCTATTTTAGATACCGGGCTCATTAATAACTATCCCTTATCCGCTTGGGAGATACATGGCTCATTTTATATAGTGAGCCTTAGGATCTTAATCACTTTTGAGCTCGAGGCTCATCTTCACTCGTTGAGCTTTAAGCTCTGATCTGTAGCTACTCTGGTCATAACTGCCATTATCTGATTATGCATTCATGTATGGAATGCATTTACCATAACCACTCACATTATAAGCACTTGGGCCTTCACATTCACATTCAAGTAGCACTTTAATATCTCAATCCACATTCACATTCATCGGACCTTCTGTCCAGAATTCACAATCAAACACATTCATTTCACATTCATTTATCATTCACAGCATAACTTAAGCAAACAATAATTGAGAGAAACTGTCTAGGTTACTCACTAGTTACTTCCAAAGCTAATACTTGGAAGTTACAGCAATGTTTGGAGGTTGACGTTCCAGTTGCTCCTCTATATCAAACAGCATACGCATATGTCACAATATGCACAATTATAATTATTCAGTAATGCACATGTATGAAACGAATTATGTACAATGCGTGTTCATGACAATCTCGGGTATTTATCCCACAATTTCCTTAAAAAATCATTCCCATATCAAAACTCATCTAAGTATAATTTATACTTAGGTTTATGCCTCATTAAAACCATTAAAATCACATTTCATTTCTCACTAAATCACTTTAGATTTTTCCATAACACACTTTCGGTCTACTATTCACGTTCAATCAGAAAGTGAAACTGATAAAATTTGGTCATACTCTCTTCTAGAAATGTGTTTCTCTATGTCTTATGCTTCTATTGACATCAAAATCACTCAATTTGGTTCAGTAATGTGAAAGTTATACTACAACATCTTTGGAATGTCCTTATACTGAGATAGTGCCCTGCATTCAAATTCCACCCAGAATTTTAAGTTCTTAAAGACCGATTTAGAATTCAATATCTTCATACAACTTGTAGCCCTATGTCTCTAGTTCACGCCAAATTAAAAATCAGTCCATTTGAATAACTAAAAAACAAGTTATGCCAAAAATACTGAATTATGTTCAGTGCAAAAAAAATTCGTTGCGGCGAACTCCTCTAGAGAGGAATTCTCACAAAAATTTTACAAGTTCGCCGTGGTGAACTTTACCCGAAGGAAATCCTCACTAAAATCCTTCAAGTTCACCATAGAGAAGCAAGGAGTTTGCCGTGGCAAACTTTCACAGATACAAACCCAGTTTTTCAACTTCAGATCAGATTTTGAAACTCCTCCAAATAAAATTTGAATTCGACTTCTTTACAACAAATGTAGATATGCATCTCTCGTTCTATCCAAATCAAGAATAATCTCATTTGGATAACTAGAGAGAAAGTTATAACTAAAAGACTAAGGCATACTCAATGGACATTTTCCAGCCAACTATCTTCAAACTTTCCAGATTTTTATACCTATCCTAACTTATATAAAGGTCACCTTTTTCTACTTCCTTTACTCCCCATTTTCAACTTCATTTCATCTCAATAACATTCACCAACAAAACATGACATAAATTGTATCATCAACTCAAAAACAAGATATGTTCATGTACCTATTCATCAACTCCCAATTCTCATTAAAACACCGTTTTCACAACCAATCCATATTACAAACATATGTAGCATAACTCATAGTTTTCTTACTCCTCATACACAACATTAATCCTCTATAAAAATAACTCCTAATCCATTCTTTAACATTTATATGAAACAAAACCTCTTTATAGCTCATTACTCATCAAGCATATATGTATAAGTAAAAAAAATTCACAAACTCTTCATCATCCACAACAAATACATACACAAGCACCCCTTTCATGCATTAACATCTAAGTATCATCATAAATGCTCCATTTAACATTGCCTAAAGAAATAACATTAAATACAACTTACTTGATTTAGCTATCAATATTCAAACTCTTCAAGAAAATCAAAATTACCTAACTTCAATACAACCCACGATCATCACCATCTTTAGGGTTGGAAGGTTAGGGTTTTTTTTTCTGGGAATGAAAAAGAAATCAAGGTGAAAGAGAAGCAAGAGATAAGCAAGCTAGGTTTAGTTTTGGAGGAGGAGAGCAACCAAATGACATGAAGAAGAAGATCGTCACGAAGGAGAAGAAGAAGAAGACCAAAACAAAGCTCCAATGGATTTTAAGAGAGAAGCATCGTGAGAGGGAGCAAATAAAAATGGGCTTTAAATGTTTTAGTAGGTTTAAGAAATTGTTTGGCAATTGACATATGTCACTTGCCACATGTCCAATTCTTATAACCTAAATCCAATTTCTATTCTAATTGTCTCCCAATTTTCAATGGCACTCATAAATAAATCCTAAAGTCACTTATCAAAATTTCCATTACCATTTGACAGTAATTTCTACTACCATTTATTAATAGTTTTTCCACTTGGAAAATTTTCCTAACCCAAGAAAAATACCCATCAATTTTCAAATTTTTCTCCAATAATTTCAAAAATTCTAAGTCCACAAATACACTCTCCAATTCAAACTTCAATACAAACCACCCTCAAATCTCAATAACAATCATATTTATAAACAGTTATACCCGAAATGTCAATGAATGCATGTACAGTTATTTTCATGTGCAAAAATTTCACTCATATTTATTATCTTAACCTCCCCGCAGGTAATGGGATGATACATTGATCCTAGTAAGCTGGTGTCACAAAAACTTGTAAAAGAGGTAATACATGTCTTAGTCCAGGTTTAGTTTCAACTTCTAGCTCATTATCCAAATAATTGACACAAAGCAGATTAGGGTTGAAAGAAGGAGTTGGAAGCTCCTTTAAGGTACACTAATGAGGTTCCATAATCTCCTTTGCTTCGTCTGAACTCCTATCAACTTCTTCTTCAAAGGAAAAAGAACTACCACTCTTAGGAAGATGCATAGGGATTCCTTGCTCTCTCTGATGAAATCTGGTGTGACTTGTAATAGGAGAATAAGAAAAAGGGTTAAGTGGAGAAAGTAACGATCCTTTATTTTCCTTAGCAAATATATGCAAATGAATGTGTTTTGAGGAACTGTGGGACATGCAAACCAATGAAAGAATGAAAAAGATAGCAAAAACAATAATAAAACAGCACAAAAAACAATATGTAACACATGCCAACTCCCCTGCAATGACGCCAAAAATTTGATGGCTGTTGTTAACTACCAAATAATAAATTCCTAACTACCAAACTATACAGTAAATGGTAAGCTGGAGTCGAACCACAGAGAGCTAGGATGTAAATGCTATTTCAAATGTTGTAATAAAAAAAACAAAACATCCTGAAATGATGAAGACGAGATAGCTAAATGCAATGAACGTAACTAATAATACAAGCATAAAGCACGTTTAGAAAAGTATAATAACAATGGTAAAGAAGTGGGATGAAGATATCTTCAGGATTTCAGGATGTTCATTAATCCTTAAATCTAAACAACAGGTACTCTCATCATGGTGTTAGCCTATGAACTCGATTAAGCTTTCAAACCTTTAATTTCTCTAAAATAGGCAAAACTAATAAGCTCTAGAAATGCCCCGATCTCCATTACAACTTAGAATAGGCTCTCTAAGTTCAATAGTGAAGATGCATTAGGTACTAAGAAACAACTAACTTAGGCCACCTACTCATAAGCTTAGAAGGTGTAACCTAAAGGTATGGGATCCTAAATTAGTTTATTAAGTAACCTGACAAATTCAACTAACCTATTACTACTTTCGAGAATCACTATGGACTATTACATATCACAAGCTTTGCCCTAGCCTTCAAATTAGAAAGTTACCTAAATGGTTATCAAACCTATAAGCAATTCCTCATTCATGAAATTTGTCCTAAATCCCAAACCAACCTAGACCTACAAGCATCAATTTAAGACAAATTCAACTCCATTCTCACAATTTCCATCCCTTCATCCTTTTAATATCTCCAAACCTCTAAGTAGTCTAGCCACACATGTTCATATGAAGCTCAATTGATATTAAATAAACAAAACCCATACTCAATTAAATAAAACCAAGGCTAGAAATTATAAATGAAGTGATAAAAACCAAAATTCAACACTAACTTAATAGAAATCAAAACTCTTTATGCTAACAAATGACTAATCATAACCCAATTTACAAACTCTAAACTAATTACATCAAAATGAAAATTTCAACACACGCAACTTGCACATAAACCCAAATTAATTGATTATGAATATAAGAACATACATAAATCCTAACTATTAAGCATAAACTAATCAAGAGCATCACAAGTAAGTAAAAACCCATAACATAAACCATTAAACATTCAAACGTCCAACAAATTTAGATATGAAAAGGCACATAAATAAACTCGAACAACCAAGATTAAATGTAACACCCTACTCCCGCATGACCCGAACCCGACATCGATGGTGATATCCGAGTTCGTGTCCCATGAGGGTGGCGTGCTACATCACTTAGTTCGTCAAAAACTCAGTATAAAACTTTTTTTCAAGCGTACGTGAAAATCAATA
>JANZLF010000008.1:36607144-36622821 GCA_026546835.1 Erythroxylum foetidum | reverse complement strand
TATAATATTCTCCATTAAAACTACTTGTTATTTTGATAAAGTTTATGCTCCCTCCTCCTTTGGTAAGCATACATCTTCCCATCTGACCTAGGCACCTAAGGAGTTTTGACCTATTCCAAACCTTAAGAAATTCTTTAGTAGCTTTTCAATTTCCATGATAAGGTTCTTTACAAGAATGACGTGTAAAGAATAATACATATGTATGTTATCTAGAATGGAAAGAACAAGTTGAAGTCTCCTAGAATGATAACAATTTATTATTTCAGTAATTGACTCTCTTATAGATTGTCTCAAAGTCTCTTTATGGTTATGTGGATTCTAAGGTACATGAAAGGACGTTCCTTAACACTCAAACTAAAGATGGAGCTAAACCATTGAGTTTGGTTTCTTAAGCTTACTAATAAGATTATATAGCTCTTTTCATGTTAATTGTTAGTCCTAATAATGTTTTGAAAACATGAAGTGAGTTCATTAGGAACACGTTTGAATACGTATCAGCTCCGCACAGAAGTAATAAGTCATCTAATTGTGAATAAATATAGGGAAAGTGAATCACCTTGCCCTAACAATTTAGCATCTTGAATTGTTTTTATCAATTCTCTATTGATGAGAATGTTTCAGGACGTTGTTTCCATGTATTTCTTGATTTAATTTTAGGATTAGCAATTAAGCCTGATCCCATTCCATCCCTACCTAAAGTCAGTTAGACCAGGCTCAAGCTTTTTTAAAAGAAATTTTAAGTTGTAGTCGAACTCCAGACTTAGGCTGCCTAGTCCAGCCTAACCTGAAGCCCAAAACCCAAAGCCTAAAAGTTTTAGAAAATAACATTGTTTTTAAATTTGAATTAAAAATAATCAAACCAAGTTTGGGCCCTATTGTGCTTTGAACTATTCAAATATATTTAGGCTCGTACTTAGATTGTATGTCTCAACCTTGAGCCTAGACATTAATTTTTATGCTAGACCTACTTAATGCCATCCCTATCCAAGTCCTAAATTGTTGGGCAAACCTAAAGACTTCTAATACATGAAAAATAAAGTCCCAATTGATTAAGGTAAAGGCCTTATAAAATTTTCTTTTGATAGCACAACATTAGGGCCTTTTCCCTTGTGATAGTTCCTTAAAAATTTTTTATTAAGAGTATGTTGTCTCTAATTTTCCTCCCTTTTATGAAAGTTTCTTAACTCAAATTGATAATGCAGCATAACACCTCCTTTATTCTATTTGCAATCTACTTGGAAATGACTTTGTAAATTAAGTTGCAGTAGGAAATAGACTTAAAGTGACCTAAAGAGGAGGGATTTGATACTTTGGTTACCAAAGTAATGAAAGTTCTATTAATTTCTTTTAGCATATTCACATTGGTGAAAAATTCCATTTTGCACTTTGTAACTTGCTCTTTTACCAAGTTCCAATTCTTGGAAGAAAAAAATGTATTTAAACTACCTAAACCAGGAAGAGATTTAACACTTTAGGTACCAAAGTGATGAAATTCCTATTCAATTCCTTTAACATTTTCTCATTGGTGAAGAATTCCAATACACACTTTTATGACTTACTCCTTTATTAGGTGCAATGACTTTTGAAAGAAATAAATTACTTGAACTATTTAGAACAGGGGCTTTGTTAGGGTTTAATTTCCAAGTCATTTGAGTTAAAAGGCATGGTGAAAGTCTGGCTTTGTTCTCTTCACATGATATGTGAGTGAAGAATAATTAATTGTGTACTTACATAGATGAGTGAGAGTTAGTCTTTTCCCTAAGGAACTTTGAAAGGAATCATGCACCGAATTTTAATCTCCTTATACTTCTAAGTTGTATCTCCATAATGGTCCTCGATTTTTTTTTCAATTAGTGAGTGATGGTTATTGAAAGCTTGAACACATTACAACATAGCAGGCGTTTAGCGATGAAAGATTACATCAATGAAAGTGAAAAAATGTCCCTAAATCTATTCAGTGACGATTAGAAATCGTGACCGAGATCGTTGCAAAAGCCTAGTAGTTAAATACTATACGTGATGTTATTACACAATCGTCGCAAAAAAAAATGGATATAAATGTGATATGTAGCAAAAATATAAAGGCAACGATAAAGCAATTTGTCACAAGTGTTTATTGTTTTTGCTTCTATTTTGTGGTTAAATGTTTTTAACAACGAAAATGTATTGGTCGATGAAAATTATTTGCAAAGAGGCTTTTAGATTTCTTCAACCCATTCTTAGGATCTAAGATTGCTTCTTTTTTAATTTGGATTAAGGCTTTTTCTCAAAATTTGAATTGTTATGATGGTGTTGCAATTTCTATTTTGATAGAGTTTCTTCAACTTTTCCTTTGTAGCATTAAGTTTCGTTTCTTATTTGGAAGCTTCAAAATCTTGGTTGTTCTCCTCCATATCCTTTTTATCTGCTTCTATAAAACCTTGAAACTTGATTAGATAATTGTTAAACCTAAAAAGGATTTTTTCCAAACGTTGTCAGTTAATTCTTGTATTTCAACTAGGGAATGATCAAAGGAGAGATGATGAATTTTGCCTTAGGATGTCTTTGGAAAGAAGTGAATTGAATTTGATACTATAATTGAATTTAATTCAGTTGTTTGAAAACATAAAAATAGGATGAATTCAATTCATGCATGTAATTGAAACCCATCTTCTTTATAAATTGAATTCACTTCTCCAAGCACAAGAATTCAATTATATTGAAGCTTGAGGAAGACACATTTCAATAAAAATTTGTTATTTGCTGTGAGTTTATAACCATACATTCATCAAAGTTTATATATTTCTTATGGGTTTTATTGAGTATAATTCTTTGCCCTGTATTTCTTATCAAGAATTACGTTGTGTCATTCAAAGGTAACGTCTTGCTTTTTTGCTCTTTCATTCTTTGGACTATTTCACTTTTCACTCTCTTGTGCTTCACTTGATTAGATTACAAAGACTATTAATTAAAATATTATTAATAATTAATTAACTACAATATAATTAATTAAAATATCATAATTAATTAATTAATTACAATATAATTAATTAAAATTAATTACAATATTTTAATTATCAATATATTGTAATTGATTAATTACAATATAAGTAATTAAAATATGGTTAATTAATTAATTAAAATATAAAAAAGTATTTCTCGATATTTTTTACAAATCAACTACTGTTAATGGTAATAGTAATCATTCCTTCCTTTTAACCAACCATCATAATTATAATAATAATATTCATTCTCATTCCTCACTATATTCATTTTCATTCCAAATAGTATAATTGAATTCATTTCTAATATCACTGAGTTTGTTCCAAACAGTGAAAATTAAATTTAATTCAATATCATTAAATGTAATTGAATCCAATTCGTTAATGAATTCAATTCAAAGGTTTTCTCCAAAAATCTGCATTGCCAAGCCTTGTTGAAATTTTGAAGAAAAGAAGAGAAGATGAAGAGATGGGATAAGAAAAGTTTAAACAATATGTAACACTCCCATATTTTTATTATTAAACTTAGTTGTCTTTTATAGACAAAATAAAAACAACTAAATAGATTTTTTATCCACCAAATCTAATTTACCAGATAAGATCAAATATAATCCAAGACTTATTATAAGATAATCTAAGGCCTATTCTAAAGGAATTTAAACAATTCTAAAATTTGAATTAATTTCCAACTTTCCCTCTTAATTCAAATTTTCTAGATGGAACACATCTCTCCTAATCTTCAGAATATTATGTGAAGCACTTCTCTTCACCAAAATTTTGTTGATGCCCTTCTCATCAACCTGCAATGATTATGTGAAGCACTTCTCTTCACCAATTTTTCATTGATGCACTTCTCATCTCTTGTTGATGCCCTTTTCACCAACTTACAATCCTTGGAGCACGTCTCTCCAAAAACATCTTGATGCACTTCTCACCAATAAATCTAAAAAAAAAGAGTTTCTTCACTGTATGATGCATTTTCTCATCATCTTACCATTGTTGAGCACTTTGTCTCAACTAGTTCTAAAAAGAGTTTTTTCTTCAATCACTTGGCTTTCCTTTGTGCCAACAATATTTCTCTTCATGACCCGGCTTCTTGCAGTTTGTATATTGGAGAATATTTACCTTTTGGGGGTAACTTAAAGGCTTCAAAATAATCTTCAACACAATTGTAGGATTTAAAACAAAAAAACTCGAGGATTCAAAGCGTGCTTAAAAACAAAAGTAAAACAAGAAAATCTGAACATGATAATATGATCTTAGCGATAAATGGTTATTTTCTAGCAACTAACGAAAATAAAAAGAGAACGCATTACAGAAAGTATAAGACTTGATTTAAAAGCCTCAGAGACAGCATATGCAGCTAAATAATCTAATTCTAATTAATCAGCAACATCTGCAACTACTGAGATAATTTTCAACACTCTTCCTTAGCATCTACAAATTCCAAGTTTCATTCTCATAACCTTGGAACTCATTGCAGGACGTACCTTAGTGAATATATCTGAAAAACCTGAAGGATGTAGTTCAACAATATATATTTTCAACCGTAGTTGCTTCAAATTGAATCTAACGGTTGCTTATCACAAAACAACTGGATTAACAACAGTGAATTTTCCATAATTTAACTACAAGCAGAAAAAGTTAATATGCAACAAATAAATCATCACATGAAATTTGTTAACACAATTCAGCATAACTTATGTCTGTGAGGCCCTCATCTAGATTAATTAACTTTCACCGAAGTATAATAATCTTACACAAGGCTTTACTGAGTTGACACTATTCATTCCTTGACACTACTCACTCGTACTTACACCCCGTGAAAGTATTTCACACCCAATAGTAAGATCACCTTATGTTACCCTTAATAGAGAATTTTTACAACTTAATAAAAAATGTATAAACAAAGAAACACATGAGTCAAAAGACACTCCCCTATACATGCAGCTTCATTAAATAGTAATCATAGGAAATTGTCCAAAAAAAAAGTTGTGAATCTTTCAAACTTATCACTGAAGAAGCCCACAAATGGTAGCTTCAATACTCAAATATCAAGCATGTAATTCATCCCAAAAACATGCCAACAGCGCAACTTTAAAGATTGGTGGATGGATCATGTAATTGTTAACCCAAGCATAAAGAAAATGCAACTTCAATAAATAATTAATCAGCTGCATATTTTTCCACAAACTCAATTACCAAAAATCAATGAATCTCTGAATAACAATAAATTAAATGCCAATCATCAAGTCAACAATTCATTGATATGTGCTTAATTGGTTATACATTTATTCCATAAAACTTAGTGATTAATGCTATGAAATATTGAAGACATTCACTTTAGTTCGTATTTGGTTTTAGGGATAAGTTGGAAGTGAAAGAGCTAAGTGAGTCGAAAGCACAATCTTTGAGCTGTCTTCTTGAGATTCACATTCAATTTGTCTTCATGGAACAAGAATAAGAAGGATTAGAGTAAGAGGAGATAAGAAAATGCCTAAAGGAATGAAGAAGGACACATTGCCATGCCAAGAGATAAGTCTCATGGTCTTAAGAGTGTTGTCGTGCCTATGACATCTCATGGTCATGAGAGTGTTGTCACGCCCATGAAAAATTTGTCATGGCCGTGATACACCTTGTCATGCTTATGACACACACACAAAACACACCAAATTACACCCATAAGTTTTTGCTAGCTCCCTCGAACCCTACTTTTTAATATAAATGGACAAGATGTGAGGGTAGAAGGCATGCTTTGTTTGGGGAATCATCTTTGGAGAGTGGAGTCTTAGGTTTTGGAGGTGATATTGATGCCGAAGAACGAGGTTAAACATGCCATATTTGGAGAAATGAGAGATTTCAAAACTTTTAGAAATCTAAATTGCAACGAAAGCAATATATCCAAATCATCATGCCAATCTATACATTATATGATATAAGGATAATAATAAACATAAACAAGATAGAGATTATATTACCGCCTCCTTAGTTACAACTTTAACTCCTTGCGGCGTTATCCTATCCTCGACAATATATCATCTCCTAAGTGATGTATCCTCTTCTTCTTGTTATTATTTCCTCTTCTTGATATTGTATCCCCAGATCTATCACTTATTCTTCTTGGATACCTTGGTTAACAAGATCCTTTGGTGGGAAAGGAGAAGGAAACTTTGGAGGATAATTTTCTTAGAAAAAAGAAGACCAAGAATGAGACACTTTCATGCAATTTTTCGATTTTTTTTCATGCAAGATGGGAGAGAGAGTGATAAAAATGTAAGAACCCCTGCTTACTCCCTCACACTTTTGGTTAACAACAAAGGAAAGAAGAGTTTTTCAACTAATGCATCATTCCTTCATTTAATCAATCATAAAGAAGCTATTAAATGAGAATCTTTTTTATTTGTCTTTAAGATGACTATATGAAAAGTCTATTTGTAACACCCCACTCTCGCATGACCCGAACCCGACATCAATGGTGATATCCGAGTCCGTGTCCTGCGAGGGTGACGTGCTACATCACTTAGTTCGTCAAAAACTCAGTGTAAAACTTTTTTTTTGTTTTAAGCGTACGTGAAAATCAATAATCGTAAATTTGGGCCCACTTTTGTTCAGAAACATTTTCATTTATAGTAGTTGTCAATTTTGTTTTTCACATACCAGAAGTTCGATTAGCCCATTCCAAAAATAAAATATATTACACTTTGATCAATTTCTTTTGCAAAACCCCTTTTTTTCAATCGGAAAGTTATACACAAATAATATATACAAATACACAAAATAAAATGATTTATGGAAAATACAATTCAGTACGAAAAGAAAGAGACACAATGTAGACGCGAACTGATCCCAACCTCTTCTTTCTCTCACATGCAATAGATATACTCCCGTTGTCTAACGCGGTATTTTTCTAAGTCCTGAAAAATAATTGCAAATTTTTGGTGAGTTTTGCGAACTCAGTGAATGACCATCATCGATGGCTCACCCAGTCACACAACAAATAATTTACAACTCACTCTATTTCACATTTCACATTATTTCACATTCGATACACTTAATCAGTCATATAATGCATATGCAATGCACATGAGACTCACTTTTTCATTTGTTACTTTGTTGTGACCGAGTGCATAAGCTATCCTACATAGGGCTCATTAATAACTGTCCCTTATCTACTTGGGGGATACAGGGCTCATTAAATGTAGAGCTTGAGGCTCTGATTCACTTTTGAGCTCGAAACTCATTTTCACTCGTTGAGCTTTAAGCTCTGAATGGTGGCTCCTCTGGTCACAACAGCCATTATATTTCATACACTTATGCAATGAAAAGCATCAATCACATTAGCATGTTCTCATTCACTCACTTTCATATGTCATCGGACCGTAGTCTGACATTCAACATTAGATTTGAGAAACACACTCTCTTACATATGCAGATGCACATTCAAAACACATTTGTCATCGGACCGTGGTCCGGCACTTATCAATCATATAATGCACATTCAGAACACATTTATCAATCACGTTGAGTACACATAGTTCATCCAATTCACATTCAAGTAGCACTTCAATATCCAAATCAGTATCACAATCATCGGACCTCCTGTCCGGAACCCAATACAATCAGTCACATTCAGCAATCAATTTATACATAATGAAACAATACATAACAAAGAATGAAATGAGACCGTCTCGGTCTACTCACAGTACGCTCTAGATTAGCATTTGCTTCTAAATTCTGGAAACGCCTGACTGTGGATTTTTATCTTGCACAACCCATTTATGCAATACGTTGCACACACATTAATAATTTTGCACAGTTATAAGCGTTCATTTATGCATATGTGTGTATATGGAATATATGCGATGCATGTTCATGAAAATCCTGGTATCATTCCATAAATTTCATCACAAACCAAATTCTATATCAAACTCATCTTATGCCTCACTAAAACCATTAAACTCACAATTTATTACTTATTGACTTAATTCAGTTTTTCCCAAAACACACACTTTCGGGTCTACTACTCCCGATCAATGAGACAGTCAACGTAAAGTAAACTAGGTAGCCTCTCTTTCATAAAAAGATCCCTTATGTTTTATAAATCCATAGACACCAAAATTACTCACTTTGGATTTCTATAGGTCCAGATATTGCCAAAACATTGAAGTATGTCCAGAAAACTAACCAATTCATATTCCCTTAATCAATCCTCTCACTTTGATTTAATCCATCACTTTCGATTAAATCTCAAAATTAAAAAATTCTTATAAAGAGATAGATAAATGTCTTATGAATCCGACGCTTCAAAAATCAGATCAATCGGAGGTCGGATGGCCAAGTTATAAGCAAAAGAATAGAGGAAGGGAGGGTGAGCCAGCAGACGCGGTTCGGCTCGCTGGCCGACTCGCTAGTCAGCTCGGGATCACGAAGACTTGCGATCGCGACGGCTTGTGATCACGAGGCGGCTCTTTTTTGAACTACCTCACGACGTGACGTCGTCGCGGCCGCAAGGCTACGAGTTCCCAATTCATCTGATTTTTTTTATTCCACTCATTTCCTCTCTTCTTCCAATATACATAACTTTTCACTCAAGAGTCCAAATTTGACAATTTAGGTATCAATGGAAAGATCAAATAAATCTCTACAATGCGCATGCAGGACTCGAAAACCAATTCCAGGCCTAAGAGAGTCAAAATCTAAATAAAAGTTACTGCCCAAATAAGTGTCATCCTAAACAGTAACACAATCTTCTAAAAATCTAAACTTCCTATCCCATTGTCCAAAAATTCCATGCTTTATATCAATGAAAATATCAGAACATATTCTAAAATTCTCATGAAGAACTTAGAAGCAAATTCTACCTCTAACTAGGTCAAATTCCCACATGATTATGACTGCCCTGTTAAAGATTGTTAAAATATCACGTAAACCATATCCATATTTCAATCACTCATAATTATCAACTCCAATGTCAAAAAATGGCACACTTTATGGAGATAGAAAGCTATCAAGAACAGCTACAACTTTCATGAAGACCAATTGAGCAAAATATGCCTAAATCATCCCAGAAAATTTCCCAAAGTTTCAGATCACAAAATGCAATTTTAGAGCTACTATTCATCTCTACACACATTTCTTCATTCAAGTCAAAATTTGACACTCTTCAAGCCAAAATTGAACAACACTTCCTTCACAAGAAATATAGCCAAACACCTATGTTTTAATTTAAGCCAAAAATCATCCTAATTGCACTATTATAGAAAAAGTTATGGCCAAATCACTAAAACATACACAAATCCAATTTCCAGCTTTTCAACCTAACTCAACTTCTATCACTTCCATACCAATTCTACACCAATAAGCACTCAATTTATTCAATATATCAACCACAATCAAAGCAAGACCTCCACTTGAACATTTATTCACAAAATGGCAGCAACATACACTCCATCATCCATCATTTTCCTACATTTTTCTAAACATGATTTCACTTCCAAAACACCTAAAACATCTCCAATTTACATTCCTCAAATTCTACCTCATCAATCATCAATCAAACAAGCAAGTTACATACCCATATACACCAACACAATTCTCATACAATTAAGTGTACAAACATCACAAATAATTTAATTAACTACAAAACCATGAGATAAAACATGTTTCTTACCTATTAAGCTTCCAAATCTTCCAAAACCACAAAATCTTTAACTCCCTCCACCACACACGATTATCATCATCTTAAGGGGAAGAGGTATAGGTTAGGATTTTTAATGAAAAAAAGAAGAGCAAGCAAAGTGAAAAAGAGTGGAAAAGATGGTCATAAATTCAAGAAGAAACAAGGAAGATGTGAGCTACGAAAAGTGGTGGAGGACTCTCACATAAATCACCTATACCTTAGAAAAAGAGAAGCATCAAGAAAGACTAAAAAGAGAGGGTGGTTTTATTAAACAAATATAAACATGGTGGCATGTTAGGCAAGTGACAAGTGTCACTTGCCACATGTCGCCTTCTTAAACTCTTTCCAACAAATTTCAATTTCTACACCAATTTATCCGCAAATTTTCAATGGCTCAAATTAATAAATCCTTAAAATCATTTATCTAAATTTCCAGTGTCATTGGACAGTAATTTTTACTACCAGTAACTAATCAGTCTGCCACTTGACATTTTTCCAAATCCAAAAATTTCTCCGAAATTTCCAGAAAATTTCTAAAATTCTCCAAAAATTCAAAAACCATAATGCCCCTCTCCAACTCAATTTTTCATAGACACAAATCACATTTTTTCATAGCAATCACATTTATTAACAAATATATCAGGAAATGTCATGAATACATATACAGTCATTTTCATGTGCAAAATTCACTATTCACAGGTATGTGTTTGCATGAACATATCAAGGCGATTCTAAGCACTCATAAATCATTCCAAATTACTATTCTACCCTTCTTATCGATGATGGGATGTTACATTAAAGTTAGAAAATCAAAGGAATAAACATCCATTGATATAAGATAAAGGTTTTTTTACAAAATTCATAAATTTCAACTACAAAATCTATAAAAAATTCATTCTAAATATTCTTTGACATGTAAAAACGTGATTAACACTAAGAAATCTTTAAAATAATTGAATAAATACAAAAATAAAGCATTGAAACTGAAAGAGAATAACTAAGCTTATGAAAAACAAAAAAACTTCTCTGTTAGTTCCTCCTCTTTTCTGGGAGTTTTCAAAAAATGGCAGCATTTAAGAGCCCTTCTTTCTTCTTGGATTTTTTTTCTAAAAGTGGCAAATTGGAGGCTCCTCTCCTTCTTTATGTAGTATGTTCCATTTAGGGTAAAACCTAGCATTTTACTTTGCCTTAAAAGTCCAAAAGGCCCCTCAAAAACTTAAGTTTGGAAGGTCATCCGCATCTGTCTGCATGCAGGCCACGATCGTGGCCTTTAGTGTATGACCCTGCCAGTTTATCTACTCTCTATCATGATCGTGGCTAATTCCCCATGATTGTGGCCCTGTGCTCAAGCTTCTATCATGATCGTGGCTGACTCCCCACGATCGTAACCCTGTGATCAAGCTTCTATCACATGATGTCCAATAAAGATCCTAGTAAGAACTGAAAACACAAGGGTGATTTTGGCAACATATGAGAGAAATATGTTTTGCCAAGCATTTAGCCTCAGTACAAAAAAAGTATGGAATCTATGACGTTTGATTAGGGAAACGTCGCATATTTTACAAACCTTTCCTGGCGTTAAAGTGAAAGTTTTTGGAGTCGTTGTATTAAAACAATGCGGATTTGGAGAAGTAATTAAGACATTTTATTATTAAAACGTGACCAAATAAATATCATGACTTTGTTGTTAAGTAAACGTCGCAGAAGTGTTAGTAAAGAAATTAAAACTCAGTCATTAAATGTTTGGGTTTCAAAGTTATCTTCAATCTCGCGCGCCTCACAGTACGTAGTCCTACTCCCTGCGCTCTCTCAACGTTTACAGACCACTTGAAATCTCCCTCTCAACAGGTTCAATTCTCTTTGCCTTTTCCTTCAACGTTTGGGTATCTAGCTCTTTCCCTTTTCCTTCAACAGTGCGCTTCAATTCTCCCTCTCAAAATCACGCGTCCTCTGCGCTCACAGCTGGAGTCTTAAGGTACACTCCAGTGCCAATGCATTTTTTTTATTCCTATTTAATTTGCAAAATTTTGAATCTTTCTCTGGTGGGTCTTGGTTATTCGAAACACATTGATGAAATAAACTTGTCTTCCAAGGATTTGCTAAGACAAATATGAAAAGTAAATCAAGTCCAAGCACTAAAAGGTTCTTCCATATATATAGTTTATCCATTTTATGCCTTATCTGTTCCATAGATGGAGCACCGAGTTTACCATTAATATTTTTTTATTTTCTGTTTTAATTTTCAAATTTAGTATAAATCTTGTATTAATTTGTTGATTAAACCAAATTTCAGTTATTTCATGTGCAAGCTTGAATTAGTTGAACATTGAACATTGAACAATGAGCATTGAACATTGACAGAGGAGAGTCATAGGATAAGCACTTACAATTTGTACTGTTATGTTTAAAATTGAATATGGATTAAGCACCAGCAATTTCTATGTTTATGCTTAACAACTTTATGTTCTCATTGCCTTCGCATTTATGTGAGTATATGTTCTTCTATTGCTAAATTATATTACTATTATATAATATGATTATATTAGTAATGTACTATGTCACTTAGTTTAAGACTCTATTAGACAATAGATTGACTTCTGTTGTACCATATATATTCCTTCATCTAGTTCTTTATTTAAGAATAGAATCTTTATATCCATTTGATGTATGTGAAGGTCGATTCCAATTACTAAAGCTAGAATCAATCAAACTGATGTAAACCTCACAACAAATGATAATTCTTCTCATGATCAATCTCTTCGATTATAACTTTTGATCACTAGAAACAGTTTACATCTTTCAAAACTACCATCATTCTTTTACTTAATATTCAAATAACACATATGTTTTTTATGCTACAAATCTTTTCAGACGATTATCCAAGTCTTATACTTAGTTTAAACTCAAAAGTTCGTTCTTCTTTTATTACTGTAACTTATTCATCTTTAGCAAGAATACTTGGAGCCTTTTCATATTCCTCTCCATATTACTTTAGGAGTAATTTTCTCACAATATGGCTATAATAAAAATTTGAGAAACAAATCTCTTAACATTCATATCATTCCCAATTGAATTAGATAGTGGTAAAAAGCTCCCACTAGGTTGTAATTTTCATTGATCAGAAACCAATTCATCATCTTCTAAATTGCTCCCACTTAGATCAATACCATTTAATTCTTACAAGATCATTCTAATTCAGTTTCTCATATAGAAATAAGTTTTGAACTATCATTTCTTGCTTTGGAAATTCATTCTTTAAGAATGAGATAACTTATTATACAAATTCAAATACTTTTTTATTATCTTATTCACCTTTGAACATATATTCTTCATAATGATTAAAAAATATTTTAAAGATACTCTTCTTCTTTTTGGAACCTAAATTGTTATTATTATAAAAGGGGTTATGAGCACATTCTCAAGAAATCAAACATGGTTAATTAGTTCTCTTACATATTGATATCTCAAATTGTTTTAAGATATCATTTCATAGGCACCTTATCAAGTGTATATTTGATCATCAATGACACATCACCCCAATAGGTAATAGGCAAATGTTCATTTTTCTCCCATTATTTTGTTAGTCAGACAATATTCATAAGTACACTATTTTACTTTATATATGTCTTCCAAAGAAAATATGTCTGATCAATCAATTTAATCAATTTTATCCAATATGACCAAGTCTAACATGCCATAAATTGGCATAGATATTATAGGAATGAGATGATGTTATTAAACTAAAAATTATTTTTAATAAATAACATCTAAAATTTCAAAACTATTAAATATAAAACTATAGAAAATTGTCCTTTCCACCATTGTGGAAATTAACACCATATCGACAAGATTTGTTATCTGTGGGAGGTTCTTTTCCTTTCCCAATTTAGTTAGAATTAGTTCTTCTTGGAATCCTAATAATTATGGAAGGCTTCCTTTCCTCTTTTCACTTAAATTCTTCATATTACTTCCTCTTCATAGAAGTCCGTGTGAGTATAGCTTAGCCATATATGTCTTAGTATATGGCTTCCATATATGTCTTAGTATATGGCTTAAAAGCCTTATGATATTTATCGATAAGTGCCGCGTAGCATCCTATATCATCTTAATATTTATATTATGGGTTAAGTGCATTTTCATATATTCCTAGCATGGAGGTAAGATTGTGTAACAACATACACCATCTCAAAATAAGATGAGATATCACTAACATTCCTCGATTCACTATGTTTGACATTAGTTTCATATGCCTCAACATTGGATTCTCATATATTATTTATTTATTTATTATGGTATATGTATATATACATTTAAACATAATAATGAGAGATCATTTTATGGTGACAAAGGTGTCGCCATAACAAGTTATGATAAAGGACCATATGTCTTTAGCAAGGTCATACCTTTTAATCTTTGGTGTAATATCATCATATATGTTGTATAACCCAAAGAGTTCTTCTTTTACATGTGTTATATGCTGCACAGTTTGCCTATGTTAAGTCATATTGTCCTTCTTAAAAACTATCATATTTTCATATAATTATAAAAGAGCCTTTTGCACTTCTAATACATATTCTTATGTTAAATTAATAGGTATTTTTGATCAATGGATAAGAGTTGGATGAACAGTGTTAGGGTTTCCCGTGAATACATTGATGGAGTAAGAATGTTTATGAATTTTGTGGTGGAAGAAAAGGGTAAAGATTGTCAAATTTCATGCCCTTGTACTCATTGCATGAATTGTTATATAAGGTCTCAAATGAATGTTTTTGACCATTTAACAAGATTCGGTATGGACCAATCATACAGTCGTTGGGTTTTAAGCGGTGAAATGCCAGAATATAGATTTATCTCTAGGGAAAAAAGGCTTGACTATGCCAATGCAGACATTGATGGGATGGGCAATGATATTAATAAGGGTGATGGTGATGAGGAGGATGATGGCATGCAAGATTTGCTTCATGATGTAGGTGCTTTCTTAAATGATTGTCTAATTGATGAGGACGGAAGGAGTTGTCCTACAGGAGTTGGAGATTCTATAGGACGAGGCTTTCATGAATTGCTGAATAAAGCAACTGAAGAGTTGTACCCCAGATGTACAAACTTTTCAAAGTTATCATTTTTAATAAAGTTGCTTCACTTGAAAGTATATAATAAGTGGAGCAATAAGTCATATGACATGTTACTTGCTTTGTTAAGGGATGTATTACCTAATTATGAAACTTTGTTAAAGTCCTATTATGAAGCAAATCAATTTCTATAGAGCCTGGGTTTGGGTTATGTGTCGATACATGCATGTAAATACGATTGTTCCCTATTTTGGAAAGAGTATAGGGACTTGAAAAGTTGTCCTAAGTATGGAACATCAAGATGGAGAATTAATGATGGCAGAGGTAAGAAGATATCTAATAAAGTATTGCAGTACTTTCTATTAACGTCCAGACTACAATGGTTATTTATGTCAAGTAAGACCGCTAAACAAATGACTTGGCATAATAATAAGCCTAAAGGTGACAGTAATACCATAGTTCATCCTTCTAATGGAGAAGCTTGGAAGAGCTTTGATGAGCTATATCCTGAGTTTGCTAGAGAACCACGTAATATTAGACTAGGCTTAGCAACAGATGGATTCAATCCACATGGCAATTTGTCACTTTCATATAGAATGTGACCTGTTGTTCTCTTACCATACAATTTACCCCCTTGGATTTGTATGGATGAGTCATTTTTTATGCTTTCGTTAGTTATTCTAGGTCCGAAAGTGGTTGGTCGAGACATTGATGTCTATATGAGACCACTAGTAGATGAGTTAAATGAGTTATGGGAAGATGGTTTTAATGTATTTGATGTTTCAAAGGGAGAAAATTTTCGAATGCATGCAGCTTTAGTGTGGACTATCAATGACTTTCCAGTTTATGGTACTGTTTCTGGGTGGAGCACAAAAGGCTATAAGGCATGCCCTATTTGTAACAAGCACACTCCTTCTTGTAAGTTAAGAAGTAAGATTGGTTACTTAG
>JANZLF010000008.1:36596845-36607044 GCA_026546835.1 Erythroxylum foetidum | reverse complement strand
TTATATGAGGATAAATTTCCAAAAAGGAAATTGTATGGATTGATTATGATTTGAATGTGATTGAGTAAAGAGAAAAGTAATGAATAAGGGGAAAAAAATTATACCGGTTTCGAATGGTTAGTCTAGGTTTCCAACGCGAATGTGTTTCTGTGTTCTTGATTGTTCTCGGATGTCGGCTCCGTTTTTTAAGTATTGATTGTTTTCGATTCAAAATTTCGATGCGAAATTTCCGTTTCCATTCGCTTTTGTTTTCTTCGTTCTTCGTTTTTTGGTTGGGATCCGGTTTCTGGATCAGGTCCCAACAATGTCTGTATGAGACCACTAGTAGATGAGTTAAATGAGTTATGGGAAGATGATTTTGATGTTTCAAAGAGAGAAAATTTTCAAATGCATGCAACTTTAGTGTAGACTATCAATGTCTTTCCAGCCTATGGTACTGTTTTGAGGTGGAGCACAAAGGCTATAAGGTATGCCCTATTTGTAACACACACACTCCTTCTTGTAAGTTAAGAAGTAAGATTGGTTACTTAGGTCATCGTCGTTTTCTTCCTTACGATCATCCATAAAAAAAAAAGCAAGAAGTTTGATGGCAAGAGTGATCATCGACCTATACCTAACTTACCAGATGGAGATGCTGTGGTGGAAAAATTATGTCATGTGGAGAATATATGTTATGGAAAGCACCCCAGCAATAAGAGGAGAAGGAGCTTGGAAGAAGAGTTCAATTGGAATTAAAAAAGCATTCTTTTTGATCTACCATATTGGCAGAAGTTAAGATTAAGGCATAACCTTGATGTCATGCATATAGAAAAGAATATTTGTGACAATATCCTTGGTACTTTGATGAATGTTGAACGTAAAACCAAAGATACAATCAAGGCTTGGCTTGATTTGGAAGATATGAATATTTGAAAAGAAGTACACTTGATAAGAGCAGCTGATGGAACTATTGTGGGAAAACCTCCAGCATGCTGTACAATGTCCTACGATGAGAAGAAGATGTTTTGTGAATTTGTCAAGCAGGTGAAATTTCCAGATGGTTACGCATCGAATATATCTAGATGTGTTAATGTTGATGAAAGGAAGATTAGTGGACTTAAGTCTCACGATTGTTATATATTGTTACAAAGTATTCTTCCATTAGGGACGCTTGGATGTGGCAGGTGTTTTAATGGAGTTGGGGGACTTCTTTTGTCGAATTTGTAGACAAAGTTTGAATAAGGATGACGTACAAAAGATGTGTCAGGAGATTTCTTTAATCTTATGCAAACTTGAAATGATATACCCACCGACTTTCTTTGATGTCATAGTACATTTGGCTATTCATTTGCCGAATAAAACCTTACTTGGTGGACCAGTTGCGTATAGATGGATGTATCCAATTGAGAGGTATTATTTAAATTTATCCTATTACTCTTAAAATTTAACTAAATAGTGGCCTATCTAATTATGGTTAATCATTTGTTAAGATTCCTAGATAAACTAAAGGGATTTGTTAGAAATAAAGCACGTCCAAAAGGGTCAATTGCTAAAGCATATGTTGTTAAAGAGTGCATGACATTCTGTTCAATGTATCTAAAAGGAATTGAAACCAACTTCAACGTGCTAGACCGAATCAATGATATGGTTGATGGTAGTGACATATCAGTGTTCTTCTAACAATGTAAGAAATTGGTGCTGGCAAAATAATTGCTCTTCCTACAAATGAGCTAGAGATTGCAGATTGGTATGTGCTTATGAATTGTCATGAGATAAGTTCGTTTATTGAGTAAGTTTTTCTAACCTACTGTGAAATTAAGATATGTAACAAGTTGAGATATTTCATATAAATTTGATTGGATTTTTAATGATCCATAGTGAGCACATGGATGAGTTGAGGCAACAAAGTCCATTATATATTGACAGGAGACAAAAAGAACAATTTTCTTCATAGTTTAAGCATCGGGTGAGAAGAAGGTTTGAACGTGGTGTTCACTAATAATTATATATTATTAACTAATTTTCATTTCTTGTTATAGATGACGACATTAGCTAGCTCCCATGAAGGAAATAACTTTGAGTCTTTGTATGCGTTAGCATGTGGACCTCATAGTTTGGTACATAAGTATACTGTATGCAATATTAATGGGATGCAATTTCATACTGAAGCCCATGATCTGCGTAAGATTACACAAAATTGTGGTGTTACAGTGTTAGAAAATTATAGGGAAGACAATATAACATTTTATAGGATGCTGACAGATATTATCAGGTTTGAATATATTAGGGGTAAAAGTGTTATGCTTTTCCAATGCAAATGGTATGATCTTGGAAATTCGAATTGTGAAAAACATTAACGTTACTAAGTTTTGGTTCAAAGATGACCCATTTATTTTGGCAAACCAAGTGAAGCAAGTTTTTTTATGTGGAAGATTTGATGCTCGGTTCAAATTGACAGAATATGCAAGAATGTGAAGCTAGACGTGCGTATGATATTCCTTTGCATGGTAATGAAGAAGGTTCAAATGATGTTGAAGAGTCTAATGAAGTTCCAGTCGAAGTTGAGGAATGTTCCTTAGAGTTTTTAGATCGAAATGATATTGCATTTGATGTAATAAATAATGTTGTATTGAATTTCGAGCAATGTCTGTATGACGATTTGGATGACTTAGAGACAAGTAGTAGTGACAATGAATGTGATATTATATTCCAAGAGTCGACCGACGATGATGATGAATAAATTCTTATTATGCAATTGAACCTTTTTTGTTTGCTATTGTTATGCTTTGATCTTGTATCCTATTGTTGAGCAAATGTTAATTTAATAACTGTGAAATTTGAAAGGTGATTTTTTTTGCTTTGGAATACATTTATATGACCCGATGCCAATGTTGATTGATATACAGTATTCTTACCTTCAAATTCCTTGAACTGACCAACCGTATACGCATCAATAACATCAACCATGTAGAGCACTTTAGAACCCTTATTCTTCAACTTCTCAAGGAACTTTTCTGCACTGTGCAATGTATACGTCCTCTTTATCTGCTTTCCTACATCATATAATTGGACTATCCCTTGAATTCCATTTGTAGATCAAAGTTAAACGCAACCAATATTTATTTCACTCTCTTCACTTCAAATAGGTGCACTTTATGTTTATGAATTTTGTTCCTATATCCCTTTATCTGTAACTTTTGAAAAATTTAATAGTGTAATTTACTGTTACATTTCAGGTAGTTTTGCCAAAGAGTTAAAAAATCCTTCAGTTGTGGTGTCATTTCCTGTGGTGCAATATCTAGAGGTAATTTTGTTGCTTTAAAATTCTTAAGGTGTTTCCACATTATCTATTAACTATAATGGAAATTGAAGTTGTGGACACATATTAAAAGGCTGTCTAAGTGTCTATGAAAAGGTGCTTCATTTGCTATATTTACAAATTGTTGACAACATTTTGACCTAAGTAGTATGCCAAAAAACAAGTATATAAGTAAAAGAAAGCCCTCATATGGATATTAGAGAACTCCTAAAGACTTAAATGACATATTACCTTATCCCTTCATTTGCTTCTTTGTCTGTCTCTTTTCTTTTCTTTGCTCATAAAGTTTGATATTAGAAACCTAATCCAATTGTCAACTTATCTAAGCTATAAAAAAAAAACTATATCATATTCAAACTCTAACTATAATTATAATCTTGTTTGATAATATATATCATATTGTAGTCTAAAGATTGGACCTTTAATATTAATGAACTTCTTCAAGGCCCCTATCATATAAACTACTATAAATCTCTCAAGTTCTCCTAATTCTTATTATATTTTCCTTTTAATTATTGACAATTCTATGAAAATTATAGTTTTAAGGTTGATGATAATATGTAAGAAGTGTAATTTTTTTCAAAATTTCTTTCAATGAAATTTTGTTAAAGGAGTTAAGATAATTGAAATAGTTTCCAAATCAAATTAATTTTCTATTTAGAATAGGCATTTAATTTATTTAGGAATTAATTGGTTTAATCTAATTTAATTTTGCAAAGAATGAAATATTATTTTCAATTATGAAGATCAATAACTAGAAGCAAACCAAGCTTGATATTTTATAAATATAATTTGATTATGAATGTATAAGTTGCATATATAATTTACATGTTTGATATATATATATATTGGATGTATGTTTTATATGTATGATATTTTACATGCAACTTTTAGCTTGATGAGACTAATTTAAAATTAAATCTCTCGTTAAAATATTAACTACACGTTGAGAACATGATTGTTGTCTTCAATTATTATAGGAATAAGATTGAGTTTTATTTACTGTTAGGTTCGTTGAGTAATCGTTAAGTAAACTCAAGGTCGTTTTAACCTAAATATGTTTAGTTACCTTCTTTACTAAATTTGAGTGAATTGATTAAGTAAACTCATGATTATATAAATTTAGAGGCAGGGTTAGGAATAATATGTAAGATATATTTTGACAAGAGTAGTCACCTAATGGATATAAGAGCCACACAAGATGTGATTGATAAAGTTATTATCTACCTAATTTAAGTTTAGTTGGTTTATTGAACAAACTCAAGATCAACTAAATTTGAATGAGATCTGAGCCTAATAGAAAGATAAAAATAATCTTTCTGAAAAGTATTGAGGGGTATTATTTTGAATAAAATAATGGGAGTAACCAAATACATTATTGAAGTCCTGATCTTATTTGGTGGTCATGCTATGTAACCAATACTTTTTTCTTACATTTTTATTTTTTAAAAGGGAAATTTATCTTTTTTTTAGGATAATTGATAGTAAATTAGTGAATCAAATTTATTGGACATGGGAACTATTTGAGAATATTTTTAAAAGTTTGATAGAAAATTTGTATGTTCATAATACATTTTTGCTATTAATCTCTGTTGAGGATTTGGTGACAAACTTTTAAAGATGTGTTAATATCATGTAGAGACAAAATGCAATAACATTTTGAGTTGACTAATATCTTATAAACTTTGATGACTATATATAAGATGTATGCCAACACGATAATAGCATGATGTGAGAAATTGCATGAAGTAGAGACTAAAAGGTATAGTTCATTTATAAGACTATTTCATTTAATTTAACACATTAAAAGCATAAATATTGACTACAATTGAATGCATTATTTTACATTATGATAATATTTGTTATTGGAAGAACAATGATTGCATCACTTTTTTTGCATATATGTGATACGATAGAGATCATGTATATTTCTAATTTATGCTTATAAATATTTGATACTGAATTACATTACTACAATGTTCAAAACATGATAAGAAATAGATTATTAAGTAAAGATAGTTGATCCAAGTTTATATAAATAGTTTGTATTTGTTAGATCAAAGGAGACTTACACTTAATGTAAGTGAAAAAATGCAAAGTTAAATAACCGAGACTATCCTTTTATGCCATATTGGAATCACAAAATTACAAACTAAGGTATATGTATCCTTTTGATTATGAATTGTATGCACCTTACAAAACTTATTGGGTTGGAGAAAAAAAATCATTTTTTGGTGAAATTATGATGATATTAAAATGTAAAATCTTATATATGTGAATGTGGTGGATGTGATAACAATTTATAAAAGGATGATACTTGTATTTCATTAGGTTACTAATGACTTTAAGCAACATATTCATATATATGAAATAATGATTTAAAATTTTGAACAATTCAAAGTGTTTAAATCTAAGTAGAAACTAAGCATTCAGAACGTTAAAGGACTTCGATGAGATCGATGTGGTGACATTTAATTTTTTCAGTTATCTATACAGAATGAGATTATTTAATGAACACCTGAATAACTAAATTCTATAAGAATATAGATTTATGTAAGGATACATATACAATATGAGATATCTATATCACAACATTTATTTCTCATATATATATGCCTAGTAAATAACTTGCCTTTGAAAATACTATTTAAATCAATTTGTAAGATTTCATATGATATATATATCTTAAAGGTTGAATATAATCTTACAGAACCATTAAACAAATTATTTTTCATAATGAATACTTCACTAAAAGAAAAATGAAGTTTAGCTACGGAAATTTCCGACGAAATTTGGACATATTCCGTCGGTAACCTTATTTAGCGACGGAATTTACTGACGAAAAAAGTTGTCGAAAATACAGCCGTAGGTTAATTTACCGACAAAAATTATTCCGTCGGTAAGTTATTCCGTCGGTAAATTTACCTGCGGAATTACCGACGGTATAAAATAAATATTTTTTTGTCAGAAAATTACCAACAGAATTGACTTTCCGTCGGTAAATCCAATATTTTACCAACAAATTTTTTTTTCCGTCGGTAAATTTGCTGAAAACTATTTTTTAAATTTTACCTGCAAAGTGTTTAGTTTTTATAAAAGCTAACTTGAAGATAACTTCATTATTTCAAGTAAAAGAATTCAAATAATGAAATTCATACTAAAAAAGATCCGAAAATAAAGAACTGAAATTATTTTTTTAAAGAACAAGCATTTCATCAAACACCTTACATGTATCAGAAATTTATCCCAATATCACAACTAAAATTACGTCTTGTCCCTTCTATCACCAATATTTATACCTTAAAGTTATCTTCCAATCATAAAATACACAAATAAACGAAAGTAATAAATACCCAAATTAACTTTCATACAATATACGAAAAAACACAACAGTAGTTGCAAAAATACCTCCACCGAGGGACATGATAACAATGGCTGGAGAAGACAACGTCGACGAGCAGAAAAGGAGTCCACAACAGAGAAATGGGCTCCAAGAAAACTAAAGAGGAGACACAGGAAGAAGGAAGAAGAAGACACAAGTGGGAGGGAGATGTCAGAATTTAAAAAGAATTTACCGACGGAAATTTCCGTAGGTAAATTCAAAAAATTTTATTCCGCTAAAAATTTCCGCCTTTTTACTGACGGAACGAAAATTTCTGTCACTAAATCATATTTACCATAGAATTTAACTACAGAATTTTCCGTAGGTAAACTAAAAAAATTTTATTCCGCCAAAAATTCACGCCTTTTTACCGATGGAACGAAAATTTCCGTCGCTAGATCATATTTAGCGACGGAATTTACTTACGGAATTTTCCTTAGGTAAACTCAAAATTTTTTATTCAGCCAAAAATTCCCTCCATATTTAGCACCAGAAATTTTTTCGTCGCTAAATTCTGTTGCTAATTTTGCCGCGACGAATTTCCTCCAAATTTAGCGACGAATAATAGTACCGTCACTAAATCACTCAATTTTAGCGATGGAAATATGCTTTCCGTCGCTAATTTTTCGTTGCTAAATTGTAGTGATTACCGACGGCCATATTTTTCCGTCGCTAACTTCCATCGCTAATTTTGCCGCGATGAATTCCCTCCAAATTTAGCGACGAATAGTAGTATCGTCGCTAAATCACTCTATTTTAGCGACGAAAATATGCTTTCTGTCTCTAATTTTCAACGGTAATTTTTTCGTCGCTAAATTTCTGTCCCTAATCTACATTTTTCTTGTAGTGCTTAGAAAAGAATGGTTCTCAAGTTAAGTTATGGGAGTAAGATGAAATTTGAGAAGTTCAAAGCTCATGACAATCTATTTAATTAGATCTAATGCCTTTTTGATACATTTTATGTATAGTTGAAAGGCTACAAGATGTTGACATATTTACTTTTATGATGAATTCAAATAGTTTGTTTTAAATATGGTTATAAATTTACTATATATACAAGAAGATTACTAGGAATACAGTTGTTTCATAGGAAGAACAATAATTTGTATTTTCACTTGTTGAAAATATAATTGTCTAATAACAATTCATATTGGATATGAAAAGGTAATAACTTAATTATGGAAATTTGATCTATAAAGATAGATTAGAAGTTATTTACCTATTATGCTTCTCGTATGTAGACAATATACTAAATATGTTTAGTATTTGAAATATCTTATACTTGCGAAATATTAAAGATATCCATTATTCTATGTATGAGTTAATATTTGAGTTCAAGATTATGTGAATATTAACTTTAGAAGTAAATCCTAATCAAGGTATATTTTACTTAGAATAATATTCTTTTGAGATTTGAAAGGTTCACATAGCAATGGTTGCTAATTAAGTTATAATAAAATTTTCATTTAATGGAAATGATTAACTAGATTAAGAAGTACTCCAACACAATTGATATAGTTCCTTGCATTGTTTATAAAATATTGTACTATAAAACATTAAAGCCATTAGGTATGCAAAAAGGAGCGAAGGTCTCATCAAAGATCTAAGTATGTATTTAAGAAATTTCTTATAATTATGATGATAATTAAGATGAAAGTTGTAATATATAAGCAAGTGCTCAACGTCGAGAATCTTGTAGATTCTCTTACTAAACCATTGTTCCAATATATAGCATGATCATTATATAGTGATATGGTATAAGATAAATGATTGGCCTAGTGTAAGTGAGAGAGTATTGGTTTATACCCTATATCCAATTAGTTGGTTGTAATCTAAGAACATAATAATTTAAAGGCATTTTTTTTATCTAAGGCATATTTAGATGTATAAAATACAATCTATGGGATAAATATACATTGCAAATGAAACTATGATAAGATTAATTATGAAATTAATATTGCATTTATACGTTATGCCTTAATTGTTTCTAGTTATTGGTCTATTAAGACTAAACATTAATAGATCGTAAAAAATGCTAACACATATTAGGTTTTTGTTGGATCTTATAAACTAAATATGAAGATATTTAAATAAATGTGTAAGTGTTTATATAAGAGAACAAGTTCACTAAACTGTCCCAATACGAGAATTTCATTTGGAATATTACTTTTTGTCTATGAATATTCTCATTATAATGATTATATATATGCGATCCTTTAACTTGAGATCTCTAAAGTTATTTTGTATCGAGATTGATATATTTTGATACTACTTATGACATATTCTAGTCAAGGATAGTTCAGTTAGAAGTTATTGAATATGATATAAACTATATGGAAATAATTAAGTGATCAATACAAGATTCATCACCCTAAAGTGATCAATGATGGTCCATTGTTCTCGATTAATATTGCTTTGGGAATTCCTTGGCCAAATTGGATTGACACTTTAAAAACAGTCTTCAAATTTCATTAATTGAATCAATTACTAATAGTGGAGAACTAATATGGTTGACTTAAATAGAGTAGACATTAGTTTCATGTTCTATAATTAAAATATTATATGAATAAAGGATAGAATTATTTAAAAAAATCATGCATGGAAATATTAGACAAAACCACTTTGACATTCTCAAATATTTGGATAGTCATAATGCATTGCTAGACATTAAGATCATAATCTATAAATATAAATTATTTAATTAGAGAATTAAAGATAAATTAAAGGAATTTAAGTTATTTGATTCTAAGTAGGATTTTAGGGTTATAATTTATATCTTTAAAACAAAAGAAAGCTGCCAACTTTAGGATTTTTGGGGCAAGTTTTTATTACCAGAAATGATATAAGACAAGAAACGCCAGATCCTCTATGCCGAGCACAAGTCTAAAAATAGGATGAAGAAGAAAATAACTACAATTATCGGCAGCAAACTGAATCTTGTTTTCTTAATACACCTTTGTTTCTAAAAAACAAACTCGCTCCTAGTTTCAATAATCGCTAGATAAGCCTACTTAAAATATACAACCTACCTCATTTGCAACATTTGAAAGAGCTTGATACAGACCTATCCAGACCAGTTTGGTAAACAATCCATTACATGACACAATTTAATAACATTATAGATCAATAATATGCAAAAAAATATCTCTTTTACATGGAGTAAATTAGCAAGGAAGTGAAACTTCAGTCTAACGTTCAAGGAAAATAATGCTATTTACTTTAGCACAATAAAGAAGTGAGCTAAACTAATAAAAATAGAATATGGAAAAAAGATGCAACTCAATAAGACTTGAGATTAGTACAAAAATCCTAACCGAAAAGATGTAAGAATAAAGAGAAGGGTACGTTGGTACAATTGGAAGCACAAACACTGTAGGAAAATCCCGGGAGGTACATCACATGTATCAGGTGCAGAAAACAAAAATTTTTGTCACCGGGACCTTTCCGAAGGCCAGGATCTATGTGTCGGTATGAAGACTCAAACCTGAATAGCCAATAGAGACTATCTCTAAAGGTATC
>JANZLF010000008.1:36574098-36584963 GCA_026546835.1 Erythroxylum foetidum | reverse complement strand
ACTTCTTCTTCCAATTATGCCCTTAATGATTGAGAATTGTCCCATTTGCCCTTCCATTTATGCCTTATGTCTTTTATCCTTGGACATACCCACATTTCTCATTCACTACTTTACCCCTTGCCAATCATTTCTTGGTTCAAGAATTTTCATTCATTTGCTCTTTACTCATAACTACTTGCCAAAATTTCTCCTTTAAATAGTTATAACTTATATGAAATATTCGGGGTCCAACAATTCTTCCCCTTTTAAAGAATTTCGTCCTCAAAGTTCTGACCAAAATGGTCAACCAAATGGAGGTAATATTGTTTTATGTTTTCCTCAGTCTCCCTAGTAACTTCTTCGCTTGAATAGTTTATTTCAAATGATCTCAAAAGACTCATCAAGTCTTTCAATCACCTATTTAATCATTCACTTTCCTAACGAGTTCCTCATTAGGTCTAAGATTACTCACACTTTCCCCACTTCCAGTGTCGATAACACCCATATCAGATCATATTGAATTCTCCTAACATTCTTGACATTTTGCACTCAATCTAAGCACACCTTGGGGAGGTGATACTCTTATAAACATTTCATCCTTTGTTTTATAGCTCACATCTCTATAATATCAGTACGCTTTACTCTTATGTCTATCTCACTTTACTCCGTACTTTCGGTATTGATCCACTAACTCCTTTATCTCTTTATTAGGTATACATATTTCTCCTTTTTGATCACGAAGCCTCATCTTCCAATTTAAACTTGGAATTCAGATCCATTTTCAATTCCTTAATAAGATTCTCAATTTCTAAATCCTTAATTTGGGATAAATCAAGCCCCACATTCTATGCTTCTTTTTACTTTAGTTCTGATAATCCTCAATATCGAGTTTCTGCTTAAAGTACCTGATATAACACATAGCCTTACTTGGAATTTCTCACTTGTACAATCACGGTCTTTCGGTATTTATATCAATCTTCTCGGTCTCATATTCAATTCTCTCAATTCAGTGATTGCCTCAAACTTTTATGATTTGTACTCGTATATACATATACATCTCATATATTCCTTTACATATACTGTCTCCAAACTTCAAAACAATCACTACTGTAGTATCTCTAAATCATATATCGAATAATCAACTCATAAGACTTTAGTTGTCTCCATACATAGGAAATCACTTTATCTTGCTGCATTGGATTTTTCCAAATCTCTTACATAATATCATTGCATACTGTAGAATCTCCAAATTTATACGATGTAATTAATATCAGCATAATTCCTCAAAATGTTCTTTACTCTAATTACTCATACGTGTTACACATTTTTTTCACGTATTCAAATTATTCTTCTCAAAATTTTGAATACCTTTTATACATCATCAAATTTTGTTTGGATCACTTTCAATACCATGGTACTATCGGGGAGATTTTTGACTCAAACGATTTTTATTAAACTCCATATGCCCCTGATTAGCTCTCCTAATTTCTTAAATGACTAATTCCTCGATGAGGTAACATTATCTCGAGTTATTTTCAATTTCCCAATAGAATCACCCTTTCTTAAATGATCTTCTCCATTCTTTAGATTTCCTCATGTTTCACATTGGCTTATTTTAATATTTTCTCATTCATACTCATTTCTCCTCACACTTCCATTTATTTCCAACTTAACTTCCTGCTTTGGTAACACATTCATCAAAATCTGATCTATATTTCCTTCGCATATGCTCATAGAATATAATGTGGATCTAAATCCTCCTCATATTAACCATAGTGTTATCTCAATTTCCCTAAAATCCACTCATGTAGTTGGAAACTTTTCATCGGGCAATCTACATACATTCTCAGTAGCACACTCTACCTCTTATGCTTGAGTCTCCACTAGGGATCGAACTCTAATTTTCACTTCTAATTCATTATATATTAGTCTCTGATGGGTTCCTTTATTGATCATTCTTAATATAACCTACCTGATCTGCTTGACCTAATTCAAAACAATTCTTCTTCAAAAGAAGATTTCTTGCTACAATCATCCCTACTATACTTCCATCTCATTACTTTGATTCATCTCATAATCTTTAACTATGGGGATTATTGATTATCTCCTATCCATATCCAAATATAGGTCTTACATGTACTCAACCATATTATTCACCAATCCAAGCACATTATCAAATATGTACCCATAATAATTGGTCGACATAACCTTTAGAACCTCTACATATATCACTATCCTTTGTTTCACTTTCCATACATACATTCTTAATCAATTTAGAAGCATAAACATACAACCATCTTGAAATTCAATCTCAATTTCGCTAATACAATCTTATACTTGATCATAATTTTTGAGTTAAACCTCCCAATTCCACTTTACTTGTACACCGTAAATCTTGTCGTTTCTCACCCTGTCTATATAACTTCTTCAGTCAATTCATGGAAATATTTTCACGCATCTGTATCAATTCAAGTACGTATCTAAAACAAAATCCCGTCACAGTACTGACTAACATAACACAATTACTGAATCTATATTCAACATATCGGGCTGTGTAATATTTCTTATTTCTAAATATCCTCGAATTTTTCTTACCATAAACTCTATCAAGGCCCAATTTCTCTCACTAATTCTACTGGCCTAAACTCTTAACAATTGCTCTTGCAATTTACACATATCTCGAAAGTTGCTCATGTAAGATCTTAATACTGAGCTCTGATACCACAAATGTTAGGATTCATTTTCAGAACCCAATCTCTTGCGAATATTAGAAGACTTAAGCGTATCTTTACTACATCATACTCTTTAATACATTGCATACAAATAATTTTTTTCGTCATTTACATCTCAATACCCTCAAAACAAAAGGGTTTTACAAAGCTATAATAGCCTTTCAAGCCACCTTACAACATAATCCGGAACTCAAGAATACAAAATAAGCAAATTTGGAGGGAGGCCTTGACTCTTTTTCACTCAATCTCTTGCTCACTTGACTTCTTAACTATCACTTGAAGATGGGTCAGATAGGGGGTGAGCTTGACAGCTCGTGGGTAATAGTTTATAATAAAAAGATAAGCAAAAATTCTTTTCAAAAACTTATTGCCATTTTACATTTTCGAAAATAAAGTTATTTCATATGCACAATATCATCAAACACTTATTTATCAAAATTCTCAATTTATCAAACGATTTATGAACAATTTTAAATCATGCACCCACCTTGATTTCCTTGCATTAAAGGCTTGATCAGAAGGTCTCTTCTCTTTGCAAACAACCTGAGGTCTCTAAGACTCTTTCCTGTTGTATCTTTAATATGTGCTCCGTGAGCTGATCTAACTGAAATAGGTTTTTTCGATCCCTTCGATTCTTCACCAAATGAAGAGATCCTTAGCTCAAATGGAAGCTTTTCTCTTCCTCTACCTTTTTCTCTTCTTTAACAACCTCAAAATCTTTCTTATAGGCTAAGAAAATTGAAACCCTAGCTTACTTTCTCTTCTCTCTCTCATTCTCTTCTCTCTTGATATTTCTCTCTCTTTTTTCATGACATTCTCTCTTTCTCTTTCTTTCTCCCTTTTCTTCTATTCTCTTCTGCTTCCTTCCATTTATAGGAAAGACAACACTTCTTCTTCCAATTTTGCCCTTCCATTTATGCCTTTTGTCTTTTACACATAAGTGTCTTGCCAAAAGCATCCTTGAATATTCTGACATAATACTTTATTCTAAAAAAATCTTCTCTATTGTCTTACGGTTCCAATGACACCAAAATCATTCCATTTGGGTCAGTGATTCAAAAAATACACTTCAAACCTTTTTAAACTGCTCTTGCCCAAATCAGCATACTATGAACCTCTCTTATTGGAAATTTAAACCTCTTAGAAACTAGATTTGACTTTAACTTCTTCATAATATTCGTAGCTCCGTGTCTTTAGTTTATCTTGAAACAAGAGTTATCTTATTCGAAGCTCTATTGATCCAGAAATCATCAAAATATTGAAGTATGTTTAGTAAAATATCCAATTGATATGCTTACTTTGGTTCAATCCATCCCTTTTAAATGAACACTAAGAGCTATGACCCTCAATGGAGACGCAAAAAGAAAATTTTAGGAATCTAACGGTTTAAGAATCACTTCATTTAACTTTGAAATTTACAAATTTGAAGGAGACCTTGAGGTGAGATTTTATCATCTGTAGGGTCAAAATGAATCAGACAATAGGATTTGACAAAGCCAAAGGAAAAAGCAGACAAATGGAAAAAGGTAGAAGACGTAGGAAAAGTTCTATAACTTACCCTATGGATATCACTTTATGATGTTCTTTAGATGATTCGAAAGAAGAATTCAAGCTCTACAACTTTCATGAAAACCTTGAAGACAAATTCTATCTTTTGAAGGATCAAAAATGGAACAAAAGATATAAGATGAACAGTAACCCAGAGGAAACGAAAGACAGAAGATAGCAAAACACAGAAGAAGACACGTCAGCAAAACACAGAAGAAGACGTATCAGCAAAACACAGAAGAAGTCGCGTCAGCAAAACATAGAAGAAGACGAGTCAGCAAAACACAGAAAAAGAAGCGTCAACAAAAAAAGAAGGAATAAAACCCAGAAGAAGACATGCCAGCAAAACACATAAGAAGACGCGTTAGCAAAACATAGAAGAAGACGCATCAACAAAAGACTGAAGATAAAAAGGCAGACGATACAAAAGGCAGAAGATACAAAAAACAGATGATACAAAAAGGCAAAAGATACAAAAGGCAGAAGATACAAAAGGTAGACGATACAAAAGGAAAAAGATACAAAAGGCAGAAGATACAAAAGGCAGACGATACAAAAGGTAGACGATACAAAAGGTAGATGATATAAAACACGAAAGGAACAAAACATAAAATAAGTTCATGAACAGTAACACAGAAGAAGTTCATGAACAGTAACACAAAAGAAGCAAAAGACAGATAATGCAAAACACAGAAGAAGATGATGTCATCACAAAGGAAACTCAGAAGGAGATGACGTCATCATCGAAGAAGTAAAAAAACATAAGAAGCAAACTCAGACGAAACAAAATACAAAAAAAGATGACGCCATCACAAAGGAAACACAGAAGGGGATGATGTCATCACAGAAGAAGCAAGAAGGCATAAGATACAACTTCTCTCTTGCATATCTTCCCTTATAAGGATCATAGTTTTCAGTCTAGAAGTCCCAAAAATTTCATACTATATGTCGTTGGAAAACTAAAAGAAAGACCTACAACTTCTAAAAAGACAACTTTGTCTAATATAGCCTAGATCGATCCAAAATTGCCCTCGAATATAGAATATGAATTTACATTCATCTGCTGTACTGCATCTAATTCTCAACTCCATCTCAAATCAATAGCATCCGAAGAATATATATATATAGTCTATGAATAATCATGAACACCAACAATAGAACATACACATATGTATATCTCTTTCATCAACGTACTACACAAATGCAAATTCATTTTTGGCTTTCATTCTGCTTCTAACTTTCACCTTAATTCTTCTCACTTCAAAATCTTTTATCCACCAGAAGCACCAAAGAAAAACTTGGACATATCCACATTTCTCATCGCTACTTTACCCTTTCCTATTATTTCTTGGTTCAAGAATTTTCATCCATTTGCTCTTTACTCATGACTACTTGCTAAAATTTCTCCTTCAAATAGTTTTAACTTCTATGAAACATTCGGGGTCCAACAACTCTCCCCCCTTTCAAGAATTTCGTCCTCGAAATTCCTACCGAAGTGTTCATCCAAATGGAGGTAATATTTGTGTTATGTTTTCCTCAGTCTCCCTAGTAACTTCTTCACTCGAATACTTTCTTTCAAATGATCATTGTCAAAAGACTCAATAGGTCCTACAATCACTGCTTCAGCTATCACACTATCTTGACTATTTCATTGGTACATTTCATATTACTCACCAGCTTTTTCTTCGTTTGTGGTCAATTTATCTCTATTGGTCATACCTTTATTTCTTAGCACATTCACATATCAAATATTATGAACCTAAAACCTTTTTAACTAGTAAGATTAACTTATAATAATTTCCTACAGACTAATTCATAATAGCTTAACTTATCCTTTCTTCAAATCTGAATACACCTTCCCAAGGTGGCACTCACAAAAACACTTCACCTCTCTTTTTACAATTCACTTCTTTTCAGGGTTAATACATTCAACTCTTAAGTCCATTTCACTATTCCCTAAATCCGTTGTTGAATCCACCTACCTCATTTATTTTTCATAAGTCACTTTACTCTTATTTCAGAGTCATCTCACTTACTAACAATATATCAAATTTATTATGGCCTTATACCATTTTAAAATGACCACTTTTCTGTCATACAATGCCCCATACCGCGTTCTATTGATGCCACTATGATCACAATTTGTAATGTCTGCAATCAATTTGAATTATATCTCAATCTCATCTTCCTATGAACTCAAAAATATAAGCTTCAAGCATATTCCCAATAGTTAAAACCGTTGGTAGTTCAAACATTTAACCACTTGCTACTACATCCTTAGCAGCCAAAATACAATCTTAACGTATTTCTACTAGGATGTCTAGCTTAGGTTGTTACTTAGGATTCTCTAACACTTTCTTTGCTCAATCATCTTTATCGGGTACACATACCTCTTATTTCGATCACCAAAAATCATTCTTCCAATTTCACTCGAAAGTTCAGATTCGTTTTCAATTCTTCTATAGGATTCACAATTCTGAATTCTTAGCTTTTAGGTTTGCTTACTTCTTTCCAGTAGAATTGATCTTAAATTTCAATGCAACTAGTAACACTTCATTTGCCCCATATTCCACTTAATATTTTGTACTCTTCATTGCACTAGATTTGGCAACCTCAATATCTGACCTTGCACTATTTCATTATAGAATTGACTGTTTAATGTGTCAGATTACACGCCACCTTTACCAGTATAGCACTCATTTGTACATTCCAGAAATGACTTTATACAAATAATGTCTCCAACATCTCAAAGCGATTTCTATCATAGCAATTCTAAACCATGTATTAAAATCAACTCATAAGACCTTAATTGTCTTTATGCATACAAAAATCACTTTATACTATTACAACATATGGTATCTTACTCTCTGATGTGGAACTTCATTATAGATTGCATAATCTCCAAATCCAAATGATACGATTATCATCAATGTCATATTCCTCGAATATTCATAACGTCCCTTTGTACTTTTCAAACACACTCAAGATATCATCTATGATCACAGTCACTAATTGATACAATTTTGCTTGGATCACTTAAATCTTCAATTTCATAATGCTATTAGGTATTATTAATTCCAACAGATATCACTCGAATTTTCCTTCTATTCTTAAGTGACTAATTCCTCAATTAAGATAATATTATCCTATGTCATTTTCATTCTCCCACATAGCTTCTTGTCTCTAATGTTTTTCTCTTTTCATTCGATTTCCTTTAATTCACATTGACTTATTCAAATACCTATTCAATCATACTAGTTTCTCCACACATTTTCAATTTATTTGTATACTTCACTTTGTGTGTTGGTATCACTTCCTCATATTCGATTTGTATTTCCTGAACATATTTACATTGAATATAATGTGGACCTATATTCTCCTCACATTTGCAATATTGTCACTTTGAATTTAAAATTCACTCACGTAGTTGGATACTTTATTCATTCCCAATTAATCACTATAAGTACTCTCACGTCTTACTCTAACTCATCTTGAACTTTGAACTAGAGGAACTATGTTTAGTGCTTATTCAATAAGTCACTGATTGCTTCCTCTATCTTTTCTATGCATATTATACCCATATGCTTGATATTTTCAATTGTCATGGTGATCTCACTATCGGCTGTGCGCATCAACCTAAACTCAACAACTTTTTCATATATCGCTCATCATCATATCTTCCAATTGTCATTTATTTCATCTCACACCTCTATATTCTCAAATCAATTTATAATTATAGGGGCATAACCCATATGAAGCTTAAATCTCCATTCCACAGATATATTCTCATACTGAACCATAAACTTTTATATCGGTAATCACACAACAATTCTAAGTCCAAGTTCAACCTTTAAACGTCATATCAACTTGGCCTGTACACTTTAATCTCATCATTTCTACTCATATTCTCACTTTCCTCAATCAATCCACGGTAATATACTGATTCACATTTATATCACCTTCAAAAGATATGTACCCCTCGTGGTGGACTCTTATCTATCATACAAAACTAGATACTATTACTTTTTTTTCTTTTCCAAAATGTCCATAAACCTTTATTTGCCAATTTAACCATATTATCAAATGTGTGCTCCTACTAACTGATCGTCATAACTTGGAGAACTTCTACATATATCACTATCTCCTACTTCACTTTCCATACATGCATTCTTAATCAAATTAGGAGCATAAACATATAGCCATATTGAAATTCAAATCCCAATTTCACTAACACAATCTTATACTTGATCATAAATTCCTCCGCTTTCCTTGCACACCTTAAATCTTGTCATTCTCACCCTATGTTTCTATTTCTTTCTCAGTCGATTCACAAAAACTTTTTCACATCCCTATCAATTTAAATACATATCCACAACAAGATTTCGTCATCATATTCACTAACATAATCATAAATATTGAATCTATGTCTGACTATAGGACTAAGCCATATTTCTTATTTCTAAAATATCCATAAACTTTCCTTTTCTCAGATTCTGACATATCATTTTCCTTCTTCACTAGTCTACTTGACACCTATTTTTAAAATGTCTATGTAAGATCCTAATACTGGGCTCTAATACTACAATTTTTGGGACCTATTTTCGAAACGTAACTCTTGCGAATATCAAAAGACTTGAGCATATCTTTACTACATCGTACTCTTTAATACATTACATACAAAAAAAATTCGTCATTCACTTCTCACTATTCTCAAAACAAAAGGGTTTTACAAAGCTATGATAGCCTTTCAAGCCACATTACATCATAAACACAAATCTCAAAATAGTAAAGTTACATGAACTACATTTAAATTCTTGAAAAGTGACTAAATCTTTGTGTTTTCCGAAACTAACTCAAAATGCAACATAAGCAAATTTGGAGTGATACCTTGACTCTCTTTCACTCCATCTCTTGCTCATCACTTGGAGGTGGCACAGAAGGGGGTGAGCTTAAAATCTCGTGGGTAACAATTTTATAATAGAGAATAAGCAAAAATCATTGAAATGTTCATTTGTTATAGAAATTTCATATTGAATGCATAAATCTCATAGTTTTCAAATTCTCAACCAAAATCATAATTTCAGCTCAAAAGTTCATATTTAAAGAAATATCATCACATAAACGTAACATATACATGTAACCATCAAAGCATAACATTCATTCATGCAACACTCTTGGCAATTCAAAGATGCAATGCCCAAACAGATGTCGAGAGTTCCATGGAAACAGAATGGTGAAACCGAAGTTTACACCATGAATAGAATGAGTCCATTTTAGAGCTCATATGCCACAAGCAGGAAACCGAGAGAAAGCTCTTGTTAACGTGCACGTGACAAATAGAATGGTTCCACTCTCGCTCAAACAGAAGGACATAATCATGTTCAAATCATTTTATCAAATGCTCATACTTTTTTCTTCTTTTTAGAATATACAAAATGCCATGACATTTTTTAAGGCATGACGTAAAATGTTTCAATGCATTTCTATCTTTATTTTGAAATTCATCAACAAAATGCATATATCGAGCATATAAAGATTCCTCAAATCATTTGAAAACAATAGATGCAACAATTTTAAAGCAATTTGAAATCATTTTACTCTTTTGATTTAATAGAAAACATTTAAGGCTCATTATTTGTATTATAAACATGAAACCCTATGATTTCCTTGCTTATAGGCTTGCTTATAATGTCTCTTCTCTTTGAAAACAACCTGAGGTCTCTAAGGCTCTTTCCTGGTGTATCTTTAATGTATGCCCCGTGAGCTAATCTAACTGAAATAGGTCTCTTCACCAAATGAAGAGATCCTTGGCTCAAATGGAAGCTCTTCTCGTCATCTATCTTTTTTCCTTTCTTAATCAACTCCAAAATCTCTCTTATAAGCTAGGGAAATTGAAATCGTAGCTTGGTCTCTCTTCTCTCTCTCATTCTCTTCTTCTCTTCTGTACTTCTCTCTCTTTTCCATGATATTCTCTTTTTCTCTTTCTTTCTCCTTTTCTTATTCTCTTCTGCTTCCTTCCATTTATAGGCAAGACAATACTTCTTCTTCCAACTATGCTCTTCCATTTATGCCTTATGTCTTCTACACGTAAGTGTTTTGCCAACAATATCCTTGAATATTTTGACAGAACAATTTATTCTAGAAGAATCTTCTCTATTACCTTATGTTTCCAATGAAATCAAAATCATTCAATTCGGGTCAGTAATTCGAAAGATACACTTCAAACAATTTTGGACTGCTCTTGTCCAAATCAGCATACTATGCATGACACCTATCGGAAATCTAAACAACATAGAAACTGAATTACATTCCAACTTCTTCGTACCATTTTTAGCTCCGTGTATGTAGTTTATCTTGAAACAAGAATCATCTTATTCGGAGCTCTACTGATCTAGAAATCATCAAAATATTAAAGTACGTTTTAATAAAATATCCAATTGATATCTTTACTTTGTTTCAATCCATCCCTTTCAAATCAACATCAAGAGCTATGACCTTCAATAAAGACGCAAACAAAAAATGTTAAGAATCTAAGGGTTCAAGAATCACTTCATTTGGAGGTTGGATAACAAAATTATGGACGAAAGAATCAAACAATAATTGATG
>JANZLF010000008.1:36560193-36571579 GCA_026546835.1 Erythroxylum foetidum | reverse complement strand
GGTGTATTTTTCATTTCAATAAAATATTTTATTTTTATTTATTCTTATAAAATTTTCATCTTATTTATTATATTCCGATTTGATAGCGGTTCATTACCGGTTGAACCTCTAAACCTTAAACCTTTTCTTCGACCGGTTCGATGTCCGGTCCGGTTTTTAAAACATTAATATTAAACTGTAAAAGTTTTTTTAAAAAATAAATAATAAAAAACCAAAAGAAAATGCTATAAGAGTACAGTTCACCAACCACTTCGATCTTTTTAGTAGACGCACGGTGAAACTGAAACCATTCTCCAGGAGTCTCGACAAAACAAAATGATGAGAGCAAAGTTTTGGAGACCTCTCTCCGCACTTCTCCAACGCATGACCTTTACCTCGACGGGACATCGTTTGCGAATCCACCACACCGCCATTTCTTCTCCTTCCACTAAGCTACGAAACCACTTTCTCGGGAAAACCTTCTGCTCACAATTTTCCCCAGAGGTTACTGCTCAATGCTGGAACTGCGGTGCCAAACCTCAACAGGGGTCCATTCCATTTCTGGCTTGCTCTTGCTGTCGAGCCGTTCAGCCTATTGATCCCTCCGTCGATTTCTTTCATATTTTTGGACTGTAAAGTTCTTTTCTTTGTTAATCTGCTCAAGTTTGATCAATTCCTTCAATCGATTTCCTTGAATTTTGATTCCCTATCTTTGTGAATAGGGAGAAGGATTATGAGCTTGGGGATGTGAACTTGGAGGGGAAGTACAAAGATTGGCAAAAGAAATTGCACCCTGATTTAGTTCATTCCAAATCTCAGGTTTACTTCGAAATCACTTTGAGCTAAGAATGCAGTAGTTATTCCTTTGAGCTTTTGATTTGTGGGAAAAATTAATAACCATTGATGGTTTTCACTTATTTTCTCTTTGTTATTGGTTGAAGCAAGAGAGGGACTTTGCGGCTGAACAATCAGCTCGGTTGATTGATGCTTACCGCACGCTTGGTAATCCATTGTCGAGGGCAATATACATGGTAAGCATTCTTGTTGCAATTTGTATTATAAGATTTTTTGTTTCAATGGCAGTGCTTGCTTGCTGTAGGGTTTTTAAATCGCCTCTCTTTTTTAGTCAATGCCCGTGAGATAGTTGCTCTTTCTAGATTTGCTTTGTATTAGACTATGGTTTGTTTAACTTCTTAGGCACCATTGCTTGTAATGTATTGCTTTTACTGGTTAAAAGCTGAAAATTAGTTAGGGTTTAGATTTTAGAGAATCAAGAGCGTGATGTGAGTGGTGTTGGAATTATATTTTCAGTCACGAATTATGTTTGTTGAATATCAAAGATCCTTTTCCTAGGACTTAGTTTTGGCAGGGTTATGTATTATATAGTACTTGATGTTAAATTGTGAACAAGTGGAGCAAGCCATCTAAACTAAACATTATTAGATCTTACTTTTACTTCTAGCGCTCTTTCTGACCATTTATGCATTAGAACAACATCATTTTTGCAGCTGAGGCTTGAAGGCATAGATGTGAATGAAGAAGAAACGATTTCAGAACCAGGATTGCTAGCTGAGGTAATTTTTTTGGAGTTTATGATCCCAAAGCTTGTTTAAGAATCTAATATTGTGTTTATATCTCTATGTGTTTCTTTAACCATTAATGATCTCTGAACTTCAATAGAATTAGCCCATTTGCATATATATGTTCTCTGACTGCATGACTTGAGCAGATATTTTGACAGAAAACTAGTGTTTACTATTATACTTTATCCCCGTGTGTTATTTCCTTTCCTGTTTGTGAGGACCTAAGTTATGTCTTTTTATTTCTAAATTCTCAAATGCAGATTATGGAAGTCAGGGAAGCTGTTGAAGAGGCACCTGATTCTAAGACTTTAAATGAGATACAATCTCAGGTAGACTCTCCTTTAGATGCATGATTGAGCATTGCAGGCTATCTCTTTATGTGCTTGGTTTCTGCTAGCAGATATGTTGGCTGAGTGGCATAACTTACAATAATGTATTAGTAGAATGTCCTTTAACATTTTAAGTTTCTGGACACATAGAATAGGAGATTGACGGTTACCTCCAGACGTTCAGACCAGATCATTAAGATAACCCTGAGAAAAGTTTCAGTTCAAGGATTTTATGTTGCTCTTTTATTGGAGAGTAGGAATAGCCATTTCTTTCTTCAGTTATTTTGATGTATTTTGATTTTTGTTATGCAGGTGCAAGAGAAATTGCAAGAATGGTCCAACTCTTTTGCAAATGCATTTCAAACTAAGAAATTTGATTTAGCTCTAACCTGCATCAGAAGAATGAAATACTATGATCGTGTGATTGAGGAAATTAGGAAGAGGCTTTAAAAGGTAAGCCTGTTCATAAAGCATTGACGAAGAAGTTGCATTTAGCATTGCTAAGAGCAATTCTTCTAATTTTGCTATATTTTTGCAAAAATTGATCATACTATTTCTTTTTTTTGTGTGGCTATGGTGGGTCTCCATCCGATAGGGTGATTGAATATACATCTTTTCTGTAACTTCATACCATACATCTATACGAAAAAAAATTTCTTTTGATGTTGTAAAGTTGAAACATGCTCTACTTTAGGGTATTTGGAAGTTATTCATTCTAGTTGGATGATTAACATGTTTCCAGAATTTGGAGTAGAAGAATGACGTTGGTCTTACAATATAGAATCTAGAACCAACTTCTTTCTTTTATCCTGACATATATCATCCAGATTGCTCAAATTTTGGCAATGCCCTGAAATGATGATAGCTTCTTGAGTTTGAGGAACATAAAACGATATTAATTGATATTGAAGATGGCATGTTTGATGGATTAGTGAGGAGCTTTAATGACAGCTTGTCGAAAATGGAAGGTGTTTCAAGCTAATTTGATCTCTCTTCAATTCTACGTTGTCTGTTACCTAAGTGAACAATTCAAGAACAAAGTTGAGAAAGTTATATTGGATCTATTTCAGGCTCTGAGATTGTTGCCAACTTTCATGATGCTACTTTCACATTTTAGATAAAGCCACATGAAAACGAAGATTTGTGAATGTGATGTTTACCACGTAATCCTGCTTGGATGCCAAGACCTGTACCTGCTTAAGCAAGAGAAAATTCAAACTAAATGTTTAATGAAAAGCTGTAGTTTAAATCGACCACTGGCTGATGCTTTCATTTACTTTGTCAGGAAGTTTTGACGACTGCGTGCTGTCATATTAAGTGAAGTGAATAAATTAGAAGTCTAAAGACAAGGGACATGATTTGCCATATTACAGTAGATTCTTTTTCTTATAATCTGTTGATTTCTTTCCCTGGCAAGGACGTGCGCGTAGTGATTATAGTGAATGAATAAAACTGTAGTACCAAGCATTTATTTGTTTGCTTCGTTTTCGGTTAAAATGGCTGGATGTAGTGTCCATGTTCACCCGGTTGTTACATTAGTCGAGTGAAAACCTCGATTATACTTTTCTATTGATGTTGGTCTCTGTTTTTCGTTGTTGTTTTATTCTATATGTATATATATATATATACTCCACGGACAATATTGTCCACCACCCGCTCTTGCATGACTGATGGGAATCATTAAGCTGTAGAAAAATTGACCTTGAGCCCAGTTCATCATAATAATCTTCACCAATTTCTACGTCATGCTTCCTTCTTTTGGTTGGCCACAAAACCCCGTCAGCCATTAAAGAACTAGCTCCTCTTTGTGGAATTCATAATATTTTGGAAGAATTAAACTACAAGCAAAGCATTCTTCAGAAGAGGCTTAAAACTGGAAGAATGTCAGCTTTCCAACGAGTAATATGCTATCCGCACCTCTAACACGCTACCCGGAAGAATGTTACCTTGCAGAAACAGCAGGAAGAGGGTCATGAACTGACTGTAGTACTTACTCAGCATTGCTTCAGGGCTACTTCATTACATGAATGCTAATGAAGTTTTAAAAGCTTGGAAAATTGGAAGTTTTCCGTTCTCTGAAGCTGAATGGACCCGTGTCTCATTTCGAGACTTGCCAATGTTCACTATTTGTCTGTGTGAGGCTGGGAAATCAGAAGCGTTACAGCTTATAAATTGAATGATGAATAACCGTTAACTATGCAAGCGCATTCTTTAACTTGTTATATGTTGAAACAAAAGTTAGCATTGAAAAGGGAAGGCAAGTTCCTTGGCTTTATTGCACTCATCTATCTCTATTCAAGTGCATTAACTATTGCACACACACGAAAAGTTCGCATTGACAAGCTAATTTTATAATACTTGTATGATCTATTCAAGTGCTTCTTCAATTACCATGTAATTTGTTAGTGACGTGGATAATAAGATAACGGCATTGTCCTAAGACCGTCTACAAAATATTAGTTTGTTGATTTGGGATCTAATAATAAAGTTTTGTTATTGTCGAATATTTTCTTTTGTTGTCGTGTGTATAATTGTCGAATATCGCTCGAGCTCGGATGTGCTAAGGGCTTATCGAACAAATATCGTATGTCTTTGTATGTGGCCTAATTTTGGGCTGACTAAGGAATAAACCTAAGGTATTAATGAATAAAGAATGCAAAATAGGTTGTTGGTTATATATTGTCATTATATGAAAAGTATTTTTATATGACTTTCAAGAATTACCTGATACCTCATCAAATATGAGAGGAATGAAAATCATTCCTAAGTAAGACAGTAAGTATCATCTCTCATGTGAGAAGGACACTTCCTTTTTTAAAATCTTTTTAACAATAAAATACAATTAATTAATTAATTAATTGTAATTAATTATTTATAATATAATATAATTAAAATATTACAATATTGTAATTAATTATATTTTTCTCTTTTTAGCAATTACATATAATTAATTAAAATATATTAAAATTTCATTTAAAACCAAAATTTAAAAAAAATATTTATCAATATTTTTAATAAACCAACCACTATCAATATTAATGTTAATCATTTCTTTATTATAACCTACCATCATAATTATAATGATTATATTTATTTTTATTCCTCTCTATATTCATTCTCATTCCTATTAGCATTGTCTCAATTAACCAAATGACTCCTAAATATATAGAAATGTTGTAATACCACAAATTCATAATGATATCCCTTCAAAAGTAAGGCTACTTATAATTGATATTCTTTGCTATAAAGATAAGGGTTTAGGTTAAAGTATGCAATGCTCATAAACCTTACAATAGTATTTCATTACACATAAATATAATTTTAAAATAAATAATGAGATACTTGAAATTTTATCTCATTCTTATTGTTAAAATGAACCGATTTATCATATTATAAGTTAGATAAGTATAAAAATCTTAGAATTATGTTATAGTCATTATTGGTTCCTAATGACACTAAAGAAAGGATGAATTGAGTATTTGTAATTTAAAGAAATTAATTATTTTGAAAATTTGAAATTTTAAATAAATAATATAATAGTTATTACATAACATTTTTTAAGATCTTTATACAAATAATAAAGGTTATGTACAAATTAGCGATTCCTAAGCCAAAATCTCTTAACCACCAAAATGGTTCAAAAGAATCTACAACAATTCCTTACAGCTTAAGTCCATACACCAAACCCAAACCACCATACTCTATACAATCTTCCTACCAAAAGATCTTATAAAGTTAGTTTATCTATCTAGTAACACAAGATTATCAACCCAATTTCTAGAAGTACAGTTAAGCAACATTAATAACAACCTAACCAACAGTCAACACAAGCTAAGATGAATAATGTCCTTGTTTCCTTGTTCACTGTCAAGTTTGCCCAACTCTCTCTTACCTTCATTGATATGATCATTAATGAATCTTCTGGCTACCAATCTTATGAATTAGACACTTCCATTGATGTCTGTCGATCTGCTACATGTAGATGCTATTGACTTGTTCACTCCATACTGCCTATCCTTTGTTGATTTGAGCAAAGGATTTTCTTGGAGCTGACTTCTCTTCTGCTTTATACCAAAGAGGAAGATGGTATCCACCTTGTCCAAACCTAAAATAAACCAGCAGAAATTTTGTTAGAAAATAAACACTCCCACTCTTATCTTCTCCCGGTGTTTGAGCTGAGATATTTCATAATTTGGAAGATCACGCTAGTGTTTAGACAACCCATATCCAAGGCTTCATCTTTGAAGGTTTGAACATTCCTTTTGTTAGACCCCGAATTTTTTTTGTGATATCATTAAGCCTGAATTGTGTTAAGTATATGATTATGCTTTTGTTTAATTTAAATTGGGAGTGTTAGTGGCTAATTGAGAATTAATCGAGTTTAATGTGGTTTTGATGAGAATTAATGGGTAAAGGTTTATGAGGGCATTATGGGAAGATTGCTTGAGTTAGATAAATTTAAGCTTTGTAAGGAAGGGTATAATGGTCTTTATGCTTCATTTGACTTAAGTAGGAAATTAAAAGAAGGAAAAAGAGAAAATAGTTAAAGAAAAGAGAAGAAAGATAGAAAGGAAAGGAGAAGAGAAAGAAGGAGAAGCGTCGTCGTGAAGGAGGAAGAGAGGAGAAGAAAGATTTCGACCATTGAAGATTTTCGACCGTTTTTTAACGTGATTTTCGGGTAAGTTCTGCTTGTGTTAACCTTGTTTTGGTCATATTAAACTTAGAAGAATGCTGAATGTAGAGAATCGGTAGTTTAGGGTTTTAGGGTAAAAATGGTTGGATTTTGTGGATTGATATGTTTGTGACTGATTTTGAGTTGCTGATGGGTTAGAAATGTAGTATAAGGCATGATCTAAGGCTTAGATGTGTTGCATTTGAGTTTGGGAAAGGATTGAAGTCGAAAAATGCAGAAATTTGAGATTCGGAGTCGCCCCTCCGACCCGCACGTCGCGACGTGCTCATGAAAACGCCGCGGCGTGCGGCAGAAGGGCGGCACGCCGCGTGCACAAGGTGCATGTCGCGGCGTGCACAAAAGATGTGCACGCCGCGACGCACACATGTGTGCACGCCGCAGCGGGCTGGGTCGTTCGCTGCGACGAGCCCCCCTGTTGTTCGAAAGTGAAATTCTTGGTATTTTGGGCATATCTCTTGATGTAGATGTCCAAATGAAGTGATTTCATATTCGTTGTGAACTAGAGATCAAGGGCTACAAGTTGTATGAAGAAGGGAAGTTCGGAATTTGCCACGAAGGGTTCGGAATTTTAGGAGGAGGTCGAATATAGATGTTTAGTGCTTTATTTTGGCTTTCCAAGCTTTGAATATTTTCTGTAGATATTGATTGAATGGAAACTTTGTTGTTTTAGGAAACCAAGCTGACCCGATTCTATCGCAAGAGGAAGGACATCAGTGAGTCAGAGACTCGAGCGATCTTAGGTTGGTAATATACTTATAGTTATTGTGTGACTAGGCAATTTCTTGCCTATGTATTAATATATGTTATATGTTGTGTATGTTTAAACATGATGATTTGAATGATTTTGATTTCTTACACTTTGAAGGAATTATGAGAATGGATAGCATTAACTCTTGATTCCGAACATGTTATGCCTCGATTTTGGTCATGGCATTTTTGACTAAATGCAAAGTATGAAAGCATACCATATGATAAAATGATTATGAGCATGATTATGTGCTTTTGTTTGGGCGAGAGTGGAACCATTTTGTTCGTCACGTGCACGTAGACAAGAGCCTTCTCCCGGCTGCCCGTTTGTGGCATATGAGCTCCGAATGGACTCATTTTGTTCAGGGTGTAAACTTCGGTTTCTTCCTTTTGTTTCCATGGAACCCTCGAGCCATGTGATATGCATTGCATGCCGCGTGCACATAATGTGCACGCCACGACGCACATATTTCTGCACATCGCGGTGAGCCTGGTCTTCACCGCGGCGAGCTCGGATTGTTCGCCTCGGCGAGCGTGCCTTCATCGCGGCGAGCCCCCAGTTTTTTCGAGAGAGATTTTTGGGCATATCTTTTGGTGTAGATGTCCAATTGAGGTGATTTTGGATTCATTCCCTTAAGAACATACAACACATCTAAACCTTGATTCAAGTCCTATACTACATTTCTAACCCATTAACACCTTAAAAACCTGCACAAAATCATTAACCCAAGAAATCTATCCATTTTTGCCCTAAAATCCTGAAACCACCGATTCTCACACATTCAACCTATCTTTAGGTTCAATCCAACCGAAACAAGATTAAACAAAGTGAAACTTACCCGGAAATATCCCGAATCTGTCAAAAATCTCAAAGATCAAAAATCCCTATTTCTCTTCTCTTCTTCCTCCAACTACGACACTTCCTCCTTTCTTCTCCTCTTTTCTTTCTTTCTCTCTTCTCCTAATTTCTTCTCTTAAGTCTAATGGGAAGGGACAGAGACCATAGTACCCCTCTTAGCAAAGCCTAAACCATTTCAATTCAATTAATCTTCCCAAAAAGCCCTCACACATTTTATCCCTTAATTCTCATTAAAACCACATTAACTCAACTTAACCTCAATTATCCACTAATACTCCCAATTTAATCAAACGAAGCCATAAACACACAATTATCACAAGTCATGCTTAATAACATAAATTAAAAAAAATTTGGGGCCCAACATTGTTAAACGGTTTCGCTAAACTACCAATTTAAGTTCTATACTGATTATGTTTTAGGTGAAATGCATCATACTAACAATTCATCAGAAGTTGTCTTTCATACTAAATTTGGGGACTCATTCACTGTATCCTCTAGAAGTTTAACTGTAACGAAGAAGTTGTTGGAAGAGAGTGTCAACAACCCTACATTTGAGGGAAGATCTTTCGTTATTTCAATTGGTGCCTTTGAACGTGCAAGGTCCCTTCTTGGGAATCCAGGCATAGGGAACTCATTTACCTTTACTGATTCTTATGTCACTTAGAATATAGAAAAATAATTATATTATTATCAGTTGTTAATGGAATCAACTAGAATCAGCTTTAAACTTTATTTATTATTCTATATGTAAGAATTTTTCAAACAACATCTCTACTAGTTAGGAGTAAGGTTGCGTATTATTGTGGTTGTTATTGTTGTTGTCCTATGTCTGTAAGAATTGTTAACTTTCTAATCAAAAGTTTGTACTACTTACCACATATCATTATATTATATTGATACCATTTCCAAAATTTTTATAAATAATTATTTTACTGTTACTAAATATTAATGGTTAATAATACTTTTTTACTTAAAATTATGATATTTATAGTATTGTTAAAATTTACCATTTCTGAAATATATTTATTGTTCATATTTTAAATAACCTACCATGTGTTTTTCAACAATATGTTTTAAACATTGAGCAAAACTTTACAACAAAACATATCTTAACTAGGATAGATTTAAAAAAATGTCAATCGTAATTAATCTTAACTATGATTATTACTTATTATTAACAAACTATCTTCCAAATATTATTAATTTTAACAATATTATAACATATCAAATTTCATCAATATTCACATAAAAAGTTTTGGAAAAAATATAAGAACCACTTTTAACAACGACATAATGTCACTATATCCTGCTTCATTAGCGAGGAATTAAGGAAAATGATCATAATATATCTACCAATTGGCGACGCTAAAGCAAATCATCGCCATGTCTCCCATAGTGAACATTCCATGACATTCAAACATTTATCTTTGCTCCGTATTATCTTAGCTCAACTTTCTATGATGATTCACGAAAAATTAATGTCGACAAAAAGGAAAGCAATTTGTGACGTAGTTTAGTTTTCTATTGCTATTTTTTTGAGAAATTACCGGCATTTTGGTAAATTGACGCTAATCACATTAATTTGTCCCACATAAGCTGACGATAATTTCTAGTCATCGACAATCGTTTCTTTTTTGCAGCAGAAGAACTTTAACATCATTGTGTGATCATGCTTTGAAGTCATTGGTTATGGAATTGATGCAGATAGATCAATTATAATCTTATTTTGTTCGTGTTAGGTGTTGAAGGACAGAGTTGCAGCGGTTTATACCTTACGCTTATGGTTTTGCCAATATATTGCTTGCTCTTATTGTTTACGTTGCCTTTGACAAAGCAGTAGGTGAGAGCTATCATTCTTTCAATTGGACTACTCAAAACTTTTCATAAGCATACCTCCGTGTCTTGTTTTTATATAGTATTTAACTGGAATTTATTATTTATCTACTTTATGGATGGCAAAGAAATCCATTAGATGACTTTGCATTATGCAGGTGGAGTCGACATTTTCCATGCAGAAACTACATCCAAAGGTTAAGACTATTCAACAACGATAAGCAGGCAATCAAGTGACTCACTTTATTGTTTTGGTCAAGCTGGATTATACGGATTTTCCTTTCAGAAGATTTTAGGTCTGTTTTTGTTTTCTGCGAGAAAGGATACAACTCGAGACAACACGTTCGCATAAACAGGTTGTGGTTAATCCATTAGCCATCCTCTTTGTTATTTCTTTCTTTATGAAAATCTGGTACTGTTGTTATTGGATCTGTGAAAGTTCGGTTTCTTCTTTTACTCGCCATTTATTATCTAAAATTGTCTCTGGCTTTGACTTCAGTAATTATCAAAAGAAAAAGATAGGTTTCAAGTGTTGGAAGCTTTGATGGGCTCCAAGTAAAAGAACTTTCACAAAATAGGTGTTTGTATTGATAACAATACACTCACAAGATACAACAAAATTTCTCTTTAAGTGCTACAGCACTTTTTCTCTCACTCTTTCTTTTCTCGCAAAGAGCTATAGCTCTCAAACATCTCTCTTCTCAAATGCTCTCTATTTTTTCATCTCATATCATATATAAATGGTTACATGACCACATGTATACAGACATGCTAAAGGACTTCAAATCCAATTTGGATTCTTCTTACATTAATTAACTCCTTCTTATCTTCAAGACTTCAAATACAATTTGACTTCTTCTTTGACTCAGCTTTATCCATAAGACTTCAAATTCAATTTGACTACTTCTTTGACTCATCTTTATCCATAAGACTTCAAATTCAATTTGACTACTTCTTTGACTCATCCTTATCTTCAAGACTTCAAATTCAATTTGGCCACTTCTTTGACTCATCCTTATCTTCAAGACTTCAAATTCAATTTGGCCACTCCTTATCCATAAGATTCTTCCATAAGTTTCTAAATTCATCCATAAGCTTCCACATCAACATTAGATATTTTTCTTCATTCCAAACCTTATCTTTTGTCATAACTCATAATTATCCATAATGAAGGAGGGTTTGTATTTTCTAACACTCCCCCTCAAACCCGACTTCTCATACCAAGCTTTTCTCTCAATCTATGGAACACTTCGTTATTCAATGGCTTTGTAAAAATATCTGCCAGCTGATCTTCTGTTCTGCAGAACACCAATTCCACAATTTTGTTTTTCACCTGCTCCCGAATGAAATGACATTTTATGTG
>JANZLF010000008.1:36497289-36520804 GCA_026546835.1 Erythroxylum foetidum | reverse complement strand
GTGGGGCTTGTTTCAAGCCATAAAGAGATTTGTGAAGGCGACCCACGAAGTTGGGATTCTGTAAATGTTCAAACCCTTTTGGGTTGAGTCATGTATATCTCTTCATCAAGAGTGCCATGGAGAAATGCATTCGAGACATCCACTTGCCTCAAGGACCAGCCATAAGTTACGGCTAAGAAGAGAACAATCCGAATGGTAGAGGATTTGATCACTGGGTTGAAAGTGTCAAGATAATCAACACCAAATTGTTGAGTGAAACCTTGTGCGACTAACCGAGCGTTAAGTCGCTCAACAGTCCCATCTGGATTTGTTTTGACACAAAAAATCCATTTACTTCCAACCATATTGGCATTAGGAGGTCGGGGAACTAGAGACCAGGTTTTATTGCGAACAAGAGCATCAAACTCAAGCTACATCAGCACACCAGCCTGAGTGCTTGTGAGCCTGCCGAAAAGAGGTACGCTCCTGGATAGGATGGGGTTGTGCTTCAGCTACCATAGCACGACGAGCCTTGTTCATTGTGGATGGCCTTAAAGTCATAGTATGAGTCCTTAAAAGGTCAAGGGGAGGAGGCTGAGGAGGAACATTGCACCGGGTTAAGTCCACGCATAACTGAATGCCAATAGGATCAAAAACCATGGTGGTGGAGGAGGGATGTGATGGTGGTTCTGTACTAGCTGGAGAGGAAGGAGGGTCGGCAGGCAAGGTAGGTGGAGGCAAAACATCTGAAATAGCAAGATTAGTGGATAACGAAATAGGAAGATCAGGGTCAAGATGAGGATGTACCTGAGGAGATGGAGTCGTGGCATAATGCTGCGAGGCAGAACAGGAGTCAGAATCTGAAGGAGTCACGGCTACTGTCAACCAAAGGACAGTGGTAAGAGAATTATCTGTATCACAATTGCTTGAAGTGGCAAAGGAAAATGCGGATTCATTGAATTGGACATGACGAGCAAGGTAAATTCGGCCAGAGCTGACATCAAGACACTTATATCCCAAATGGTGATCACTATAACCCATGAAAACACATTGACAACTTCGAAAACTAAATTTGTGTTCATTATATGGATGGAGGAGGGGATATACAGCACACCCAAAGACACGTAAAAAATTATAATCCGGGGTCTTATGATAGAGCATTTGAAATGGAGAGACATTATTAAGGACACGAGAAGGCATATGATTAATCAAAAACACAGCTGTTTCCATAACAAAATGCCAATATTTGAGAGGACACGAAGCATGTTTTAATAAGGTTAAACAACTATCAACGACATGGCGGATTTTACGTTTAGACAAACCATTTTGTTCGTGTGTATGAGGACATGAAACATGATGAAAGATATATGATTTTTGGAAGTGAGATGCGAGGGCTTTGAATTCACCTCCACCATCACTATGAAATTCACGAATTTGGGTGCCAAGTTGACCCTCAACGAGAGCCTGAAACTGAGGAAAGATATTTTAACATCGCTCTTATGACGTAGAATATATATCCAAGTATATTTTGAGTAGTCATCAATGAATAATAGAAAATAAGAGTGGCCATTAGAGGATAACAATGGTGTAGGTCCCCACAAATCCGAGTGAACTAATTGAAGAGGTGCTGAGCTAGAGTGATTAGTACTAGGTAGAGAAAGACGTGTAGCTTTGCCATACAAGCGAGAATTGCATTTATTGTGTGAAGCAGCAGTACAAGATAATGAAGAAGAAGCAATTATTTGACGACAAGTAGAAATACTAGGATGTCCTAAACGAGCATGCCATTTATCAAAAGATAATTTATTTGCTATGAATGCCATTGGAGTCGGTTGCACAGTGCCGCAAAACTTGTAGACTCCATCTTCAGCCCGACCTTGTAACATTGGAGCCTTGGTACTCCGATTCTTCACAAGAAAATAAGTTGGGTGAAATTCAAAGAAAAAGTTATTATCTTTGGTGAATTGATTAATAGAAAGTAATCGTTTGGTAATATTGGGAACATGAAGCATATTGGTAAGTTTAAAGAGCTGATTTTGAGAAAACAACATGGAAGAACCAGTATGTGAAATTGGTAAACCTGGACCATTACCCACAATGAGATTATCCAAACCTTTGTACTCTTCAGCAATGCTCAACTGACTAAGATCAGGTGTGATATGATTAGTAGCTGCGGTATCAAGATGCCAAGAAGTGTTCAGATGCTCTGAAAAATTGGTAGAGGGGGCACCTTGGAACTCAGAGGAATGAGCAGAGGGGTTAGGCAAGAGGCCAGGAGAGTTGTTGCGTGGCTGAAAGGATGATGAGTTTGGTGGAGCATTATAACGACGTTGACATCGGTTAGCAGTGTGGTTGCTATAGCCACAAATTTGGCAAGGGCCACGTCTCCTGGTGTTGTTAAAATTGTTATTGCGGTCTTGATAGCTCCGTTGGCTCTGCGGTCTTAATAGCCCCGCTAGTTGGTATTTTGGCCAGACACACCCCTGGGATTGAAGGTGGCATGAGCCACATGAGCTGATGATGTCTTGTTACGAGTGCTATTAAGTAAAATCTCATGAGCCAACAATTGCCCATGTAATTCATAGAAGTCAACCTGCTAACCTTGAACCGAGAGAGCAGCAATGATGTTGTGATAATCAGGACCCAGATTTCTGTAGATAATATTATTGAATTCAGAAGGACTTAAAGGTGCACCAGCGGCAGCAAGTTCATTAGCCAAGAACTTGGCTTGTTGAAGAAATTGGGCAATGGTTTTATCATCCATGGTGAGTTCTTGAAGTTGCACGTGAAGTTGCAATATTCGAGCATCTGAAATATAACCAAAGGCCTTCTCAAAGGCTTACCAAACATCAAAGGAATTGTGAAGACCCACAATATAGGGGTAGACCTCTTCAGAGATTGAGGAAATCAGCCAAGATTTGATCATTTGATCCTTTTGATACCAAGTGAAGAATTCTGGGTTGGGTTCTAAAATGTTGGTCGTGGGATTGGTAATGTGTTTTGGAGGAGCAGAGGTTGAACCATCAACAAAACTAGTGAGATTATAACATTCAAGAAGGGGTTCAAATTGAGTTTTCCAAGCAACGTAATTCTTTGGAGTGAGTTTGAGAGAAAAAGAAACAGATGGATGAGAATTGAAGGCAAATGAGGAAGAAGATGAAGCTGTAGTTTGGGCCATGTTTAGCTCTGATACCATGTAAGAGTTGAGTTTTGAATTTCTGCAGTATGTACTCTGCTGTCTGTATTGTATTTCATACCATACATATATACAAAAATTACAGATCTGAAGAATTAATACAGATTGTCCTATAATCTTTCTGTAATAAGTGAGAAGAGAAAATTATGCTATCAGTTTGACTAGCTGGAGCTAAAAATGGAAACCATAAAATAAAAAGAGAAAAAATAAAATTAAAAAGGAAAATAAATAAATAAAATATAATAATATTTTTTAAAATAAAATTACACATCAAAACTTTAATATCATATACTGTGCATTTAGGTTATAAAATGTTCTAGTGTGTGATAAAGTATCATAAACTAATTTTTGTAAACCAAATTTATAAACCCCATTATTGCTTACTTTTTTGGTAGGACTATTGTAAAGTTCTTTTTAAAGGTCTTATAAAGAGAAGTTAAGTTGTAAAAAGCAAGAGTTGTGAGAATATCATGAAGAAAAATTAAAATTGAGTACAATATAAGTAATTTAGTAACCTAATCTTGAGTGTAAATACATAAAAGATCATCACTTAAAACAAAACATACGAGAATTTAATACATTCAATACCACAACTATATACAAAAGTTACAAGGAAACATTTAAAATAAATAACAACTTTTGTGAAAAATTAGAACACCATCTCTAGGTATAATCCATACCCTCCCTCTATGCAAACTATAATAGTACTTTATCTATTCAATTCAGCATCTATGTACAAAAATTACAATCATTACAAACTATACTAGTTATTAGTGCATTCAACACCACCACTATAAATAAAAGTTATTAATAGACATTTGAAATAAGTAACAATTTCTATAAAAAATGAGAATACAATTTCTGAGTAGAAACCATATCCTACCTCAATACATATTTTATTAGTACTTTTTCTACTCAGCATCACGTCTACGCTAAAAAAAAACTATCATTCACTATAGATAAGTAACACCTACACTTCTTAATGAGAGCATACTGACTAAGTGAAATTAGGTTAAGAATAGGGCTGACAACTAGTTAAGAGTTGTGACATAACTGGGTATGGGGGCATTAAAGATAAAATGTTTGTTTTCACACTCAAAGGCTAGAATAATGCTCTAACCAAGCTAAATAAAAAAAAAGATGAGCTAGTTGAGTAATCGGGGGACACTCATGACAAGGTATTTGCCTTCACGTCAAAATACTTAAAAAAATCTATATATCTATATATACCTATTGATCTTTTAAAAATAGCAAGAATTTTCATGAAAGGTTATTTAGTGCCTGTTTAGATAGGCTTATATCAGTAAAGCTTTTATCAGTAGAGTCTTTTAAAAATAGCAAGAATTTTCATGAAAGGTTATTTAGTGCCTGTTTGGATAGGCTTATATCAGTAAAACTTTTATCAGTAGAGTTTTTCTTAGAAGAACTTTTTTAAGAAGCCAGTTAACTATTTGGTTGTCATTTAATAAAGAGCTTTTTTTGAAAGAGTTTCATATAATAAACTGTTTGACAACATAAAAATAAAAAGCACTTTTAATTTTATTTTAACTATATTTTATTTTGTAATAAAAATTATTTATGCATATAAAAATTATTTAAAATATATTAAAAATATGCAAAGCACAATATATTAATTATTATATAATTTTAAACCATATGAAATATAAATAAAAATATACCTAACTAAATCTTTTATATGGATTATAACATAACTAAAATTAATATAAAAAATAAATATTAAAACATATAAAAATTCAAATAATATTATAAAAATATCAAAATAAACGTGAAGATGTGTTTGTGGGTATTGTGAGAATTATGTATAAAACATAAGGACAAAAGGGACTAAAAAATAAGCTCATTAATTGATATGAAAAATCTACCTGAAAAAATATTTTTTTGAGAAGCTCCAAATTTAAGCTTATTAAAAAGTTGTATTTTAACTGCCAAAAAAGCTATATCTACTAAAAAGGTACTTTTTATTTTACAATCAATCAATCATTTTTCTTTAAAAAATTTTTGTAGTTAAAAAAAGTGCTTATTCACCTTCCAAAAGCTCAACCAAATAAGCACTTAGTGATGGTTTATGTTTTTAATTGATTAATAATAATAATTGCATGCTTACAAGTGTCATAAGTGTCAGAATATGATGTTAATGTTTTGATTGATATGTAAGTTAATTTCAAAGTACTTAAACATTAAAGGAATAAGTTAGTGTGTTGGAACATTTTGAATTATTTGTGTTTGAGGTTAAGTTCATAAGATTTGATGCAATTGTAACATTATTGTATTATTGCATGATTATGTGTTAATGTAATTATGTATTTTGTATGTTTTTAGTTTTTAGTTTTGCTTGAGGATAAGTAAAGTTTTAAGCATGGGGATGTTGATATGTATAAATTATAGTATGTTTGGCTAGATGTTTAAGTGTTTCTTAGATGATTATAATGTGTATAGGCGTAGAATTATGTTATTATTAATGTTTACATGTATTCTAAGTGTTTGTTTTGTTTAGAGCAATAATTGTGTCTTAATTTTATATTTCATAAGGTGCTTGATATGATTGTCAGTGATGGAAATTAAGAAATTAAAGAATGAAGAAGATGGAGGCTGAATGTAGCAGGCCATGATCGTGACTCCCATGTGCTGTTTTTGCATTGCTCTAACATTTAGTGTGGCTACAATATGGGATGAGAGAAATAGAAGAGTCTTCCAAGACATAACTTAGGATCAAGAAACTTTTAATGACAAATTGTTACAGAAAATTAGACTTCATATCAGCATTTTCAATAATAGATTTGAAGACAGTCACTATTTCAACAATGTTTGAAACTTGTAATCACCTCAGTTGTATAAAAAAACAAAAAATGTTTTGTAATTCTACTTACTTGATTAGTTAGAAAGATCTGTATAGACTTGTCCAGCCTGTAGTAACATCAATGGTGTAATTTGCTTGCCTTTTGGTTTAATTCAATCATATTCAATTTCTTATATATAAAGAATGACCTGTCATTCTTTCATGCATTTAAATAGGCAAAGAGCTTTAGTTCAGAAAAAAGTGTCAATAGGCCTTTAAAAACTTAAAGCTTAGCTGTTAAAGCTTCCACTCTTGTTTACCCGTCAGCCTAAAGAGTCTTTATACTTTATTTTACTGTTTCATATTAGGTTGTTACATTACCTTTTATGGGAGAGGATTAGAACCAACAAAAACTGAGCTACTACGTCAATAAAATCTTCCATGGGGCAAAGAAAAGTTACATGAAGTTGGAAAGGGCAGCTCTGATTCTTGTTATCTCCATTGAGAAAGATTGGACCATACTTTTAGGCTCATATGGTTAACCTGCCTCTCCTAAGCGACTCATTAAATGGTCCGTAGATGTGAGCCAGTGAGACATTCCATATGTACACGAACTGGTTCTCAGATCATAGGTGATTATTAATTTTATTGTTAAATGATAGATAGACCAATAGAGTAAGCAGAAGAAGTTGATCCCCTGACAACATGGAAAATATACATTAGCAAGTCTTGCAACATAAGAGATAGCAAGTAAGAGTTATGATAAAGTAGCCTTTTAAGTCAACTTAATAAGGTTCAATTATCAGAGGGTAAATGGATGGAGGTAATCAAATATTACATATAAAAGGGGAATTTCCAACGATTCCCAAAGAGGGAAAATGGTTAAACGTACAGTTGCAAGGCACATACTAAATGGTTAAAAAGTGTTTACCTCAAATCTTACAGAATTGAAAGGAGGAGACTTTTCCTGATGAGAAGAGACATATTCGATACAGCTAGAGAAAACAATCAAGCAATAAGACATTTTGTTGCAGATGTACTTTTATGAATATTATGCGATAAAAAAGTCTTTCTAAAGCCAATTTGCACCTAAAAAGACGTTTAACATATCTTCACGGTGATCACATAATAAAGAAGCTTTCTAAAGGTAAAATGTACAGTCAATGAGCACCAAAAGACGAATGTGTACCTTTACAAAGATCAGGTAACAAAGATGTTTTTGTTGAAAGTAAAACACATATTTCAATGAAGGAGTTTTCCTAAAGACAAAAATGCACACATATCTTCCTTTAAGCTAATCATGCAACAAAGACATTTTATTAAAAGACAAAACACAAATGTAAACTTGTGAAAATACAAATTTGCACATATATTAATATACAAGATTTAAAAATATCAAAATTTGTATAAATAGGACTTCGTTGATTTCTTTAAAATTAAGGTGATTCATAGAGGGCTAGTGCAAAAGTAGTAATCGAAAATTAACTAGCTTCCTTCGTATGTTTAAACAAAGTGAAGACTTATATTAAACACCAACAGGGAAGCTAGTGTTAGGAAAGAAGGTGAAGAGTGAAGAACATAACATTTAATGCACAGAAGTGTATAAGCCTCATGGTAACAAGATCAAGGAAAAAGCAAGTCTAACCTTCGTTATGGTTAGTTTGATACTTTCCTTACTAGAATTATGCTTAGCTTACTAGAGGAATTCATGATATGGTTAAGGCCATTGAGTGTTCTAAATGAACAAAAGGCAAAAAATTAAAAGTTGGATGAAGATGATCAAGAGAATTAGGTAGCTTTAGTGTCATTAATGCTATGGTATGGGAAACAAACGACAATTTTGGTAAAAATTAGAAGGCTTTGCTCGACATAATTGCAATGACAATCAATTTGGTAAGGAATCCAAGTAAAATAATGGATATTTTACATTTAAGTGGCATGTTGACCTATTTAACATTTTTTAAACATTTTTTGTGACCCTAATAAACAAAATTACTTCTTGCGTAAAAGAAATGGGATCTATGTAAAAGATTATATCCTATAGGCCTTATATCTATTCTTATTCGTGAAAACAAAATGGAGAAGTTAGTGGGTGCTTGGTTAGTTGGTGTTTGGTTAGTTGGTGTGGGAATAAAGGAATGGATAAGGAATGAAATAAAATGGTTAGATGAATAATATTTTTATATTCCCTTTTAGGGGAGGAATGGAAGTCATATTTATTTATGTTCCTTACTATATTCATTATAATTCTTATTACTATTAAATGTATTTATTGGCGATCAACCTTTTGATCTTTATCGAAATCAAATAGAAGCAAAATTGTTTAAGGGTAGATTAGCCCGTTAAAGATTGAGAAATTAGCTTAGCCTATTTATTATCATCTCACCATCGAGTAAACTCATAATCTAGTGTTGATATCAACAATATAAGAAAAATTAAAAAAATTTCTATTGTGATAATTTTTTTCAAAAAGTAAATATTGAAGTTAATTAACCTATTGTGATAATTGTGAGGGACAAGCTATTCAGCAAAATAAGAAGTTATTCAAAGATAAGATATTCTTAAAATTAACCGTAGGTAGTATGGAACAAGGACTTTATTTATTTAGGAAAATTCAATCAATAGAAGGAAAGTGATTTAAATACATTACGGATTGAGGCTAATTTATATGGGTCTATATCAAAATACTTCAATTCCTAAGCAAGTTTCGTAAACATTAGTTATAATAATGGCTCTTCAAGTGATTGAGGAATCAAAACAGAAATTGAAAGATGGGATTTCCTTCTATTGTTAAGAATAAGGCTGCGTATTTCTGAACCTCCATTTCAATAGAATTTCTATTAGAACATTGTTAGTATTTTTATTGATTTCCTTATGCTCCTTTATGTGTTGTATCCTAATGTCCATAAGCTCATTTAGATATCTTATGTTTAGGTCTTTAAGAGCTTTAAAAATTGGAGTCAAAATTTGAAAGCTTCTACTCTCTTTCCACCCTCTTTATCTAGATTTTTAAGCTTTTATTACTTTTTCATGCCTATGCTTTGCATACCACAAGATTTAAGCTAATTAGGAAAAGAAGATTATTTATAAAATATCTTCATTATTATATGAGGGGTATTGAGAATAGGCTACAAGATGTGCCAAAAGAATGCAAAAAATTTTAAGGCTCTAATTTCAAATGGTCTGGTTTAATAATCTCTAATGCTTATATGGTGGGATTCCAAAATATGTTTTGAAGTGCATAATAACAAAAGAATATGTTTTCTCCCTAATCTTTGATGAAGATATATTTGTTTAGGTTCATGGAGTGTTATAGTTATTAGTATATCTTTGAAATATTCATAAAAGGTGATCTTACTCTTTCATTCCCTTTCTTTTATTATGAAGGTTTTTGCTACAATTGTGAAAATTTATGAATGTTTTATGTTAGGCAATTATAGTTTTTTGATATTTCCAATATTTATATAGTGAAATGCTTGGTCATATGAAATTTTTGGAGCATGTAATTTCTACATTATGGAGGTTGTCTCCTTTTCCCAAATCGATTTATTAATCATGGGTAAAGCTTCAACAATGGAGCTTACTTAAATGGAATGATATCATGATGTTGGGTGAAGAAAACAAGTAAGAGGAGGAAAGAAAAAGAAAAAGGATATCTTAATACACAAGATCACATTTTTACTAGCAAGTCCCAACTTGATGAAGGCAAGGCAAGGCATTAACATTCTGATTCTTACAACTTAACAATGGATGCCAAGATGAACTGAATTTATAAGTTGGATCCCTTTCTTTAGTTCAACTATATATAAATACAACTAGTAAAAAATGAAATACGGATCATGGAGATGAGTTTGTAGTTTATTTAGTTAAAAGAAACACTAAAATAGCCTTAGTGGTATGCCTTTTAATGGATTCCCCTTCACATTGGCACAACATTCACCATAAACTTTATAGGTTAGTGAACTGGGGTCTAATGAGAAACTTTAAATAAGTTTAAGGTTAATTTGGTCAAAATAAAAGTTTGAGGACCAATGTACCTAGCATCAAAGTTCAAGGATCAATTCATACTTTTTTTCCCTAAAAACTTTGAGCTTGGCTTTATGACTATGTTTTTGCTTAAGGATGTTTCCTTTATTTGTGATTTAGGAATATTTGTTGCTTCAAACTTATAAAGCGGCATTGAAGTTTATCTTTGACAAAAGATTTATGATGCTAAAGTCAGTCTTAAATTGGGAGATGATTTTGTAATAATTAGTTATGTTTTATATCCTTGTTAATGTGTATAAAAATGTATATATTTTCTTAAATATTTTATTTGATGTTTATGGTAAGTTACCTTATTTTATTTATTTTAAGTATTTTTTTAGTAGTTCAGCAAACTAGATCTTGGAATGATATTATTTGTGAACTTGAGGCTATCATAAGTAAAATCATGAAAAAAAATCATAAATTAAAAAACATTATGCCCATCTTTGTGTGTTAACATGGCCCCAGATGGATCAAGTGCAACAAATGACTCGACTTAAGCCATTACTGTGCATGAGACCATGTGCAAGCAAGAAAAAAATGTAGGAAGTTCAATGGTTTATAAATACACTCATGCAAAGATTGTATATTAATTTCGAAAAGAAAGTGTGATTTATAGTTTATTGAAAAAACTATGGCAAACGCCTTGTCTATCACTTGAAGAAATAGTTAGGGCCATCGTTCTAAGCTATAATCATGCTCCAGACTACATATTAGCTAGACGAAAATGTATTTTAATTTATTTCTACTGTATCTATGTTTTTTTCAACAAAGAATAATTAAGATTTGGACGTTATCTCAATAGATCAACATGTGAAAAAGAGTTAAGAGTTCATTTTTATTATTTCTTACTTCTCTGATTTCGTCTTTTAATTTCATTTTTTCAATTTACTTTATGGATAAATGACATAGCATGTCGTAACACCACTCAAAATAACTAAACCTACAATTATAGTAGTGATGAGTCTAGGTCAATCCTACAAAGAATGTGTGTAAAGCTTTTAAAATGAAAATAATTGGTTTTTAAGTTATGGGGGTTTTGTTTGAATAACAAAACAACATAAAATTAAACTAACGAAGCAAATTAAAGAAAACAATCTAAAAATGATGAAAAGTGATGAATACATTAGGGGCATTGTCATCAATTCAATCTCGGCCTACACACAATTCAACATACTTCATTGAGTTATTATTCTTATACATATCTTAGCAGCTATTAATCATAGGTTAATGACAAGCTCTTTAACCTCAATTTTTCCTTAGGTCATGTCTAATTAAGATGAGCTTGTTAATTAAACTTAGCTATCGAACAACCTAGAACAAGCTCTCTAAATTTAATTAGACAACTGCATTACGAGTTAGGAAAATAGGCTAATTAAGGAAACAACCACATAAGCTCAAGTTATTTAACCCAATTTACATTATCCCTAATGATTCAAAATCATTAGTTGCTACAAATAAATCAGAAACACAACGATTACGTATTATATTCCATTCTAGCAATGGCTTCATATATAAAAACAATCAAAAAGAACATTCAATCATTCTTACATAATACCCAATTCAATAAACACAAGATAACATAATCAATTCCTAAGAGAGAAGAAATAACAAACACAATGGAAGAATGCTTAACTAGGTTCTTTGACATTGATATCACATTTGAACTAGCATTGGGAAGCTCAACCTTCTATAGGTGTTCAAAGTAATAGAGCTTTGCCCCTTCTCTTCTTCAAAACTGAGACCTCCAAACTCCAAAACTCTTCATCCGAACTTTTCATTCCCAACTGTCATCACATTATGAATGTTTATATTAAAAAGTAGGGTTTTGGGTGAGCTACCAAAATATCATTTGTGTAAACCTCTCACAGCCATGACTTATTTTTCATGGCCGTAAGACACATCTAATGGCATGACTTTCTCATTCTTCATTCCTTTTGGCATTTTCTTGTCTCCTTTTACTCTAGTTCTTCTTCTTCTTATTCCATAAAAACAAGTGAGTGTGAATCTCAAGAAGATGTCTTAAATATTGTGCTTTTGATTCACTTTAGCTCTTTTGCTTCGGAGTTGTAGGTAAAACCAAATATAAAATAAAGTAAATGTCTTAAGCATTTCATAGCATTAATCACTAAGTGTTAGGGAATAAATGTATAATTAGTTAAGCACATATCATTAAATCCTTTTTTTATATTTAGACAAGAAAAATCTAGTGGTTATTTTTATATGGATTAACTTAATTTAATTTATGATAAGAGATATAATTCTGAAAGATATCTTTCATTGGTATTTAATGCTAAATATTTATGTCAATGCATAAATCTGATTTAAAGTCACTTATGGTTCACTCAAGAGAGCTTGCTAGTAAGTGGACTATAGCGGGGTGCTCAATACAGACCTTATTCTTCCCAGTGTTAGGGTTAACTCTTAATTATAGAATTTTATAAAAACTAATGCATTCAAAGTGTTGTAGCAATGATAGAGATTCAGGTTAAACAACTAAGGAGTGCGTAATTATACTCAAGATTTCAATATCTAGGAGATCCTACTAGTCCAAATAATATATCCAATCTAGGTTAATTGAATCATTGAGTCAAAAGTACTATTAGGAGATGTAATAATCTAAACATAGGTATTTGATTAAAATTTCTTTTGATAAATTATCTCATCTTTAATTTAATTGGCTATTTTCTAATTTTTTATTTTTTAATAATTCATTTTCAAGAATCCATAAAATTATATTTTATTTATTATTTTCGGACTAGTTAATAATGTTAGAATTTGAGTCTATATTTATTCTTTATAGGATTCAATCCCTGCTCACTATTATATAGCTTGCTAATGATAGGTATACTTGCTTAATTAGTGAGTGATAGATTTGTAATAAAGAAAATTTTAGTAGTATTAGCACATATATGTATAACACTTACTTAGTTTTCAATGTTGTTACTAAGGAATCAATTTATTTTTTGCAATATAATTTTCTATTTTTTGTATTTTGTTTTCTTGTTCTATTTTCCTTAGATTTTGTTTTGTTATTTTTCTTTATATCTTTTCTTTTTTTCTTTTTTACGTTTATTCCAATATTAGGAGTAATTGTTATGTATGGCAATAATTTAATAATCTTAATTTCTTGAAAATGATTCAAAACTTGAGAGAATATTTAAATTGAAAGGAACAAACCATCCAAGAACTTACAAATATACCACAAGTATAACATAGAAATATAGAAGAAGTATAAAGAATAATGATAGGATATGTTAAGTCATCTCTCATAAGAACACAATTGAGTATTATAATACAAGAGATAAATGTTAATTTTTTAAAGATTAGGTCAAAGATAATCCAATATTTACAATAGAGTATACAATTTAATGGATTACCTCGTAATGATTCAAATGCAAACATCGTAAATTTCTAGAGATTCATGATACATTTAAGGTGAATAGGGCAACCAAAGATAACATTATACCAATAAGATTGAGGGATCATGCAAGAAAATGGTTGAAATATTATTGATTGCATCAATCACTATTTGGGAGAGTCTTATGGAGAAATTCCTTGCCAAATACTTTCCATTATTGAAAATAATAAAGTTGATAAATGATGGAGAAATACAAGGGTCTATAGAGAAAGTTCACACACCATATCCATTAAACATGAGTGCAAGTTCAGACATTTTACAATTGTCTAGTAAACTCTACAAGACAAATGATAGATGTTATAATGGATGAAACATTAAATAATAAAACTATAGAGTTTTCCTAAGAGGTAATAGGAAAATGACAATAAATAATTACCAATAGTAGTCAAGAAGAGAAAGAGCAAATAGATCTATTGGGATCTATGGTGTCTGCTATGATAAAATTGACAGTTTAGATAGAGGTGATAACATGAACTTGATTTCAAAGTCAAAATAACTCGAGTAATAAATTGTGAATTTTGTAAGGGAGAACATCAAGGAATGGAGTATGAAGCTTTTAATCCCATGGCTGAATTAGTAAACTAAATTGATTTTTTGGGAAGTTTTTATAGGCAAAATAAAGCTAATAGTAAGAAATATAATTTAGGATATAGAAATCATTTAAATTTTATTAGAGTAATCAGTAAGCACAAAGATAAACGTTATCTTGCTTTTAGTAGTCATAAAAAAAGATAAGCAATCAATTTTATGGATATAATGAGGGATTCTTGTAAGCAACTACTTCTCAATTTCAAGAACATGGAACTTGATAAAGAATTCCAATGTTTAACTAGGTCAAATGACTATCACAATAACACAAAGATCACAAGGCATCTCATCTAGTGAAATGGTATCCAACCTTAAGGAACATGTAAAGGAGGTTACCTTAAAACATGAGTAGTTTAATAACTGAGAAGGAAAAAGACTGTAATATCCCGTTACTTATGTTAAGACTAGAATTGTGATTTATAAGAAAGTATTGAGAAATTAGGAAATGCACATAAGGCTTTAGTAAATATGACATGCACATTTTTTCACAAGAATATGATTGTATTTGCATTTTTTAAAATTTTCCTGGTATTATTGATTTATAAATGTGATTAAAATGTGAGTTGTGATTTATTCGCATTAAAAATTTATTTGGAGATCATTAGCATTATTTTAGAATTTTAGTAAATTTTAGAAATTTTTGAACAATTGGAGTATTTTGGATTAAAAGAAGTAGAGATACGGACTAATTTTTTTGTGACATGCAGGCTACTTAATTAGTTGACAAATGACAGAATGAGTGAATGCTAAATGAACTAGTAATTAGGATATATGTGGCAACTTAAGGAGGAGATAAATGGCTCACAAGTCAAATGACACATGTTAAGGTAATTTGGAGACAACTTGCACTTCATTGAATTAAGCTACGTTGCTGCTCCTTTCTCCACCGAAAGTTGTTACTAACATACAACTCTGTAGTTTGGGTTCAACCTTGCTAAATGACCAAATCAACAAACACAATGGAAGAATGCTTAACTAGATTCTTTGACATTGATATCACATTTGAACTAGCATTGGGAAGCTCAACCTTCTATAGGTGTTCAAAGGAATGGAGCTTTGCCCCTTCTCTTCTTCAAAGCTGAGACCTCCAAACTCCAAAACTCTTCATCCGAACTTTTCATTCCCAACTGCCATCACATTATGAATGTTTATATTAAAAAGTAGGGTTTTGGGTGAGCTAGCAAAATACCATGGGTGTAAATCTCCCACAGCCATGACTTATTTTTCATGGCCTTAAGATACATCTAATGGCATGACTTTCTCATTCTTCATTCCTTTTGGCATTTTTTTTATCTCCTCTTTCTCTAGTCCTTCTTCTTCTTGTTCCATGAAAACAAGTGAGTGTGAATCTCAAGAAGATGACTTAAAGATTATGCTTTCGATTCACTTTAACTCTTTTGCTTCGGAGTTGTACCTAAAACCAAATATGAACTAAAGTGAATGTCTTAAGCATTTCATAGCATTAATCACTAAGTGTTAGGGAATAAATGTACAATAAATTAAGCACATATCAATAAATATTTTTTATATTTAGACAGGCAAAATCTAGGGGTTATTTATATATGGATTAACTTAATTTAATTTATGATAAGAGATATAGTTCTGAAAGATATCTTTTATTGGTATTTAATGCTGATTATTTATGTCAATGCCTAAATCTGACCTTATTCTTCCTAGTGTTAGGGTGAACTCTTAATTATAGAATTTTATAAAAACTATTGCATTCAAAGTGTTGTAGTAATGATAGAGATTCAGGTTAACCAACTAAAGAGTACGTAATTATACTCAAGATTTCAATATCTAGGAGATCCTACTAGTTCAAATAATATATCCAATTTAGGTTAATTGAATCATCGAGTCAAAAGTACTATTAGGAGATGTAATAATCTAAACATAGGTATTTGATTAAAATTTCTTTTGATAGATTATCTCATCATTAATTTAATTGGCTATTTTCTTTTTTTATTTTTTATAATTCATTTTCAAGAATCCATAAAATTATATTTTTATTTATTATTTTCGGACTAGTTAATACTGTTAGAATTTGAGTCTATATTGATTCTTTATAGGATTCAATCCCTACTCACTATTATATAGCTTGCTAATGATAGGTATTCTTGCTTAATTAGTGAGTGATAGATTTGTAATAAAGAAAATTTTTGTAGTATTAACACATATATGTATAACACTTACTTAGTTTTCAATGTTGCTACTAAGGAAGCAATTTATTTTATGGAATATAATTTTCTATTTTTTTGTATTTTGTTTTTTTGTTCTATTTTTCTTAGATTTTGTTTTTTTTTTATTTTTCTTTATATCTTTTCTTTTTTTCTTTTTTACGTTTACTCTAATATTAGGAGTAATTGTTGTGTATGACAATAATTTAATAGTCTTAATTTCTTGAAAATGATTCAAAACTTGAGAGAATATTACATTTAAATTGAAAGGAACAAACCATCCAAGAACTTACAAATATACCTCAAGTATAACATAGAAATATAGAAGAAGAATAAAGAATAATGATAGGATATGTTAAGTCATCTCTCATAAGAACACAATTGAGTATCATAATACAAGAGATAAATGTTAATTTTTTAAAGATTAGGTCAAAGATAATTCAATATTTACAATAGAATATACAATTTAATGGATTACCTCGTAATGATTCAAATGCAAACATCGTTAATTTCTAGAGATTCGTGATACATTTAAGGTGAATAGGGCAACCAAAGATACCATTATACCCATTTAGATTGAGGGATCATGCAAGAAAATGGTTGAAATATTACTGATTGCATCAATCACTATTTGGGAGAGTCTTATGGAGAAATTCCTTGCCAAATACTTTCCATTATTGAAAATAACAAAGTTGATAAATGATGGAGAAATACAAGGGTCTATAGAGAAAGCTCCCACACCATATCCATTAAACATGAATGCAAGTTTAGACATTTTACAATTGTTTAGTAAACTCTACAAGACAAATGATAGATGTTATAATGGATGAAACATTAAATAATAAAACTACAGAGTTTTCCTAAGAGTTAATAGGAAAATGACAATAAATAATTACCAATAGTAGTCAAGAAGAGAAAGAGCAAATAGATCTATTGGGATCTATGGTGTAGATGCAATGATAAAATTGACAGTTTAGATGGAGGTGACAACATGAACTTGATTTCATAGTCAAAATAACTCAATTAATAAATTGCAAATTTTGTAAGGGAGAACATCAAGGAATGGAGTATGAAGCTTGAAATCCCATGGCTAAATTGGTAAACTAAATTGATTTTCTGGGAAGTTTTTATAGGCAAAATAACCCTAATAGTTAAAAAATAATTTAGGATTTAGAAATCATTTAAATTTCTCCTAGAGTAATCAGTAAGCACAAAGATAAACGCTATCTTGCTTTTAGTAGTCATAAAAAAGATAAGCAATCAATTTTATGGATATAATGAGGGATTCTTGTAAGCAACTACTTCTCAATTTCAAAATCATGGAACTTGATGAGGAATATCAATGTTTAACTAGGTCAAATGACTATCACAATAACACAAAGATCACAAGGCATCTCATCTAGTGAAATGGTGTTCAACCTTAAGGAACATATAAAGGAGGTTACCTTAAAACATGAGGAGTTTAACAATTGAGAAGGAAAAATTCTGTAACATTCTGTTACCTATGTTAAGGCTAGAATTGTGATTTATAAGAAAGTAATGAGAAATTAGGAAATGCACATCATGCTTTAGTTAAATATGACATGCACATTTTTGCACAAGAATATGATTGTACATGCATTCATTGATATTTTCCAGGTATGATTGATTTATAAATGTGATTAAAATGCGAATTGTGATTTATTTGCGTTAAAAATTTATTTGGAGACCATTAGCATTATTTCAAAATTTTTGGTGAATTTAGAAATTTCTGAACAATTGGAGTATTTTTGGATTAAAAAAGTAGAAATATGGACCAATTATTTTGTGACATGTAGGCTGCTTAATTAGTTGACAAATGGCAGCATGAGTGAATGCCAAATGAATTAGTAATTAGGAGACATGTGGTAGATTAAGGAGGAGATAAATGGCTCACATGCCAAATGACACATGTTAAGGTAGTTTGGAGGCACCTTGTACCTCGTTGAATTAAGCTAAGTTGCTGCTGGCGAAATCCACCATCTTCTTCTCCTTTCTCCACCAAAAGTTTTTGCTAACATACAACTCTATAGTTTGGGTTCAACCTTGCTAAATTTCCAGATCAACGTCATATTTTTAACATTTACAAGATAGTAAAAGAACCAGTTTTTTGTTGTTTTTGTTTTTATCTTTACTTTGTGACAATTTTGCAAGCTTGAAGGGCTAGATTAGCCTGAGGTTTTGAAGGAGATTTTGAGCTTAAAAAGTAAGTATAAATCTGATCTTTAAGGCATATGATTATGATGATTGAATTAGGAAAGATTGTATAAATTGTTGATGAGGATGTATGCTAGAATGTTATGAATTGGAAAATTTTCATTGAATAAACTTTGGTATTCTAATTATAACTTGAGTTGTAGATTTCTGAATGAGTTAATTCTTTATTCTGATTGAATTAGATACATATTTGTATAACTTTTTTGAAGAATCCCAATGTTAATTCTATCTCTAAGCATTTCAAAATTTTGCTGGAAATAGAGTTAGGAGTTCTGTTATGGTTTAAAAGTAGTTTGAACTCTTTTGGATATAACTTTTAGTATATTAAATCAAATTGTATGATTCTGGTGTTATTAAAAACTAAAAGCATAGTGGAACAATTGTATAGAAGAAATTGTTACTAAAAAACACCATTTTCCTTATCATAATGATCATGAAAAGTTATTTAGAAAGGGGGCATTAGGATGAAAATGCTGAGGAGTGTTGGAATTTGATAACTGGAATGTTTTTACTAAACATGCTTCGGTATTTTGCCTATATTTTGATATGTATATTTACAAATGAAATGATTCTTGATTTAGATTGAACTAGAGACATTTGGATACAGATGTTAAGGAGAAATTGAATTTGAATTTTATCCTTAAGGGTCTTGCAATTGAGCTTAAAAGTAAGTCTTAGCTTAGGTAGTAGCACTACTAGGGATAGAAATCTGGTCCTTTTGTTATTGAATAAACTATATTGATATAAGACAAATTAGACAAAGATGTCTACAAATAAGTTATAGATTATTCTTTTGGATTTTGATTGGTATAAAGTTTGTAACTTTTGGATATTGGAATTGAGAGATATGAGGTGTACAACTTCAATGCATGATCATGCATTAGCCAAAATTTCAAATGTACATAATATGTGATATTTTGAGCATAAATCATAGAATAATGAACCAAATTGAATGATCTTGGTATCTTTAGAAACTTAAAACATTGGAGAACAACTTTTCATAAGGAAGTATTGCTTAATTTTGTCATTTACCTTGTCAGAATAATTATGTACAGTTCAACCGAAAGTATATTATAAGAAAACAATATGAAATGATCAATTGGGTTATGAAATTAGTTTCACATTATTTTATTGTGGTCTAAACCCTAAGTACAAATTATATTAATCAGGGTTTTGCAATCTAAATGATATGGTGAGAAAATATTGATAAGATATCCAAAATTGTCATTGAACATGCATTGTGCATATTGTCTATACATTAATATGCATAAAGAAAGACTTATACATTTGTACAAAATTGTGATATATGTAAATGTGTTTTGTATGATATGGAGGAGCACATTATACATTAGTCATATATTGCTTGACCATCTAATAGCATATTGGAGAGTACTATGAGTAACCTAAGATGGTCTCACTTTGATTTGTTTTGTTTATTACTGAATTGAATTTGATATTGATGAATGTGTATTAAATTATGTACTAAATTTTGGACAATAATTGTCCGAGGTGTTTGATGCATGTGAATATCGTTAGAAGTGCTACTTGTATGTGAATAAGACTACCTACTTGAATATTCTGATTCTCAACTAGAAAGTTGAATGCCGGATTTATGTCCGATGACCACTTAATGATATTTGAATTCTCAACAAAAGTTGAATGCCAGACTTAGGTAGGATGATTATGAGAATTTGACTGTGAATTATGAATGTCTGCTATACATGAATTAATTATATATTTGATGCATTTTATAAATGCATGCTCAGATAAAGGCATTGTGATCGGAGTAGTTAGTATGAAAGCACTTACATGTAGAGCTTTGCTCCTTGATTACTATTTCTGCACGTAGAGCTGTGCTCCATGATTCTGTTCTGGCTAAGCCCAATGGGCCAGTATCTGTATATGTATATGATAGGCTCTCAGTCATAATAATAAAAATGAATGTGAGTCTCATGCATATAACATTCATATATGATTGAAATTCATTTAATGATTTGTAAAGCTAAAATGTAAGTATAAATTGATATGAACTATTTGATTATATGAACTGTGTGATTATATAATGATTGAATTTTGTTATATGAGTGAGCCATCGATGATGGTTACTCAATTGTGCTTGCAAAACTCATCAAAATTGCAACGCGACTTTCAGGGTTTTGTAAAGAACTCCAGAGAGGCTTCGAGTAAGAGTTCTAGGTCGAGATTAGTGTGCGTTGCATACGTCTTCAGTGAATTTTGTGTTTTTGAATTATGTTCCGTAAGAATTGTACAAAGTGTATGTTTATGATTTGGTAATGAAATGACTTTATGATTGCAAGTGTTTTGTTCTGTAATGGGCCCAAGTGATTACTGAAACTTTGATGAGTTCAATAATGATTGTAATTTTGTGACTGAAAATTGTTTATAAATAAGTTGGATAAAAATTGATTATTTATTTTCCGCATATATGTACATTTGTTTCAAACAATCTGCAATGAGTTTTAACTGATGACTGTTTTAGCACGCCGCTCTTGTGGGCTTTGTACTCAGATATCACTCAGGATGTCGGGTGATTAAATCATAATACATTTTTCTTTAGTGAACTTGATATAGTTATTTGCAATGTTTAAGACAATAATTTACTGTTAAACATTAGAGACATAGGGCATGCATAAGGAGTTAATGTCTCATCAAAGATCTAATGATGTATTTTGGCAATTGTTCTTAATTATGATTATATTAAGATGGTAGACGTAAAATTTAAGTAAGTGCTCACAATAGAAAATCTTTTAAAATTATCTTATTAAGCCATTATTCCAGCAGTAGAATAATCTTCATATGGTGATATGGTGTGAGATACTTAAACGATTGGCTTAGTGCAAATGAGATATTATTAGTTTATGCCCTCCAGCCAATCGCATTGACTATAGTTTAGTGACAAAATATTTTAAGTCATTTTTTATCTTGTACATGTTTAGATGTATACGATAAAATCTATGGGATAATTATACATTGTAAATGATATTATAATGAGATTATAATTATGAGATTCATATTACGTTAATGTATTATCTCTAAATTATTCTTAATCATTGTTCTATTAAGATTGAAGATTAATAGAACATAAAAAGACTAGCACACGTTATATTTTTCCTTATTAATGAAGTAGTCGATCTCATAGACTAAAGTTTGGAGATACTTAAACAAACATATGGGTGCTTGTTAGAGAACAAGTTCATGAACATAGCCAATATGAGAAATTTATCTGGAACATTACTTGTATGTCTATGGAATTCTCATTATGATGATTGTATAAGTTATCCTTTGATTTGAGGTCACCAAAATTATCTTATATAGGGATTGTTATGTTTTGATACTATTTATGACCTATTTAATCATAGATCGGTCAAACGGTAGTCATTGCATGTAGCATGAATTATATGGAGATAGTTGTGTGATCAAGATAAGATTTATCACCCTAAAGTAATTAGAGAGAATGTTTCGTTGTTCTCGATTAGCAATGATTTATGAAATCCTTAGCTAAAGTATAATGATGTTTTGTAAATAATTTACAAATGTCATTAATTGAATTGATAGTTGATGGAAGAGAACTAATATGATTAGACTTAAAATAGAGTAGACATTAATTTTATGCTTTATGTCTAATCAGAATATTGTATGATGAAAGAATTGAATTATATAAAAAATCATGCATGGAAAGGTTAGTCAAAATCACTTTGATATTCCTAAATATTTGAATGATCATGACGCGTTGCTAGACGTCAATCTTGATATATGATTATAAATTGTTAAATTGAAGAATAAAAGATAAATTAAAAGGAGTTTAATTTATCTAACTCTAATTCTAATTATAAATTATAATTATAATGTATAATCATTGGCAATATATTTAGAAACCTAATGAATCTCACATATAGAACGGGTTGAAGAGAGCAAAGTTAATTTAATCAAGTTGGACTTGATTTTAAAGTTTTAGAAACTTTAAGATTAAATATGATATATTTAATAAATAAGGATCAGTATGAGATATTAAATCTTATATGGGCATAATTGGGATTTAATTAAAATCTTTTTGTAATTTTAATTAAATTTAATTTAAATTAGAATTTAATTTCAATTAAATTATTAAATATCCAAAGATTATTATAAATAGGCTTAAGCTCTATAAAACTATCACTTCTTGTTTAATCCTCTCTGTAAGAGTTACAGAGTTCTTTCAACTCGTTCTGTGGATATCATTAGAGACCAAACATTTGTGTAGCTACAGTAGTTGAGGCAAATCAGTTTCGAAAACAGTTCGAGGGATACGATAAGATTATGACCAAGCTTCAGAATAAGGTCTGAATTTAGATTCATACATTATAATGATTATGTGTTAATCATTCTATAGAATTAAGGTGATCTTGTTTTTTGAGAAATCAAAATATAAAAAAGTTTCATAATTATTCCACTGCGGTCAGGATCAGATCCTGGCCCAATCTCCCAACAGACGATTCCAAGAATCACTCCTTATAGGTTATTGACTTAGGAACAATGATGCAATTATATTTTATCTGTTTTTAGAACCTTATATTTAGTATCTTGCATGTGTTTTATGGATATCTATGGCCTTTTTCATCATGTTTTATAATTATTAGAGCTTTAGACACGTAAAATACAACAAGTCCTTAATAGGTTGAAATTAACACTGCTTTTCAATTTCTGGAAGATTTGACCTGTGGATTTTTGGAAATTTTTATCTCGGAATTGGTTTATTAGAAAATTCTAAGATTTGGAAGGCATAATCTTAACTCATTGAAGACTGTTTCCACCAAGTTTTATAATTTTTGGAGCTGTCATTTTAGGATTTTGCAGAAAGAAAGTCCAAAACGCATTCAGTAAAGGCAATTAGGAAGGAGGGGACACACAACACTTACAAAAAAATACCAGCAGCAGCTCACGCACAAGACAGGAAATGAGGCAGAATTTTTGTTGGGACCCGATCCAGAAAACGGATCCCAACCGAAAAGCGAAGAACGAAGGAGCCGAAATCGAAGGAGCAGAAGCAAAGCGAATGCGGAAGCGAAAAATAGCGAAACGAATCAAAGCAGACACAT
>JANZLF010000008.1:36464841-36477001 GCA_026546835.1 Erythroxylum foetidum | reverse complement strand
TAGCAGTAAACATAAATTAAACATCAGTTAAGCATTTTATCTTAAAAATAGGATTGAAATCACATAGAAATACATGAAAAAATATAAGATAATTCAATCCTATCACCTTCATTTTACTTGTCAAAATTGCAATGAAAGCTTGACCCAAAGATCTGTTTTGAGAACAAGAGATTCTGCAGTGCTTGATTTGGAGAAGAAAAAGAGGGGTTACACAATCATGCTTCTGCATGATTGTGACTTTTTGGAGAAGTCTAGAAAAGTACGATCTTGACGTTTCTAATTCAACTCGAATCACGATCGTGACATTGGAGTTGAATCAGAAAAGTCACTATCGCGACATTGGATGCTTACTGAAGTGGACATGTGTGAACATCCTTCACTCTTTTGGTTATAAATTCTTCTCCTAACCTCCAAATGGCATGAGACTTGAACCATTGGACTCATAACACATTGATCTTCATTTCCACAGTTATAGCCATCTAAAATCATTTGAAAGAGATTAATTGATTTAATTGGGAAGAAAATGATGAACAATCCTAGAACTTCATCACTGGGGTATTATCACTAAATATGCTTTGGCATTTTAGGCATAACCTTTTATGTAGTTATCCAAATATAATGATTCTTAATTTATAAAAACATAGAGACACAGGGATACAATTTTTATGAAGAAATCAAATTCCAATTCTGTCTCCATAGTTCCAGAATCTAATTTGAAGTTGGGTATAGAATATTGTTATAGTTAAGGGATGGTATGAATTATTTGGAATATGACTTTTGGAATATTGAACCAAATTGAATAATATTGGTGTTATTAGAAACCTAAGACAATAGGGAACATTTATTATAAAAAAATTTAGCCAATTTACCTCATTTTCTTTGTCTAATTGATCATGAAACATATACCCGAAGGTTTGGAATTTTGGAGAATTTATAAGAAAGAATGAGAGTTTGGATATTGTATGATCATATAATGTTAGAATAACAATAGTGAATGAATTGTTGGTATTATAGTGCCAAAGACATGTTTATAATGAAGATGAAGGGGTTCATATGATTGTGGTTGTGATTCAAAGGAAATGAGTAATGAGTTCCAAGTTAAAGTTAAAGTGAATGAGAATTTGATTTTATGAGAGAAAATAACGCTAAAAATGAAATGTCGAGTAATTGAGTTATAAAATGAGAATGTGGATAAGATATGAAATTTGATAATATACCCAGGATTGTCATTAACATGCATTGTACATGGTCTGTATATACATTTGTGCATAAATAAATGCTTATAATTGTGCAAAGTTATTAACGTGTGTGTGCAATATGTGTATTGCATAATATTGATGTGTAGGATAAACAACCTCATTCAAACGTTTCCAGGTCTTGAAAACAATTGCTAATCTAGAGCATACTATGAGTCGACCTAGATAGTCTCATTTCACTATTTATTATGAATTTCAATTTCTGCATTGAATGACTACGGTTATGATTATTATGTAATGTGAATATAATTGATATAAATGTGATTTGCTTATGTTGATGTCGAAAAATGAAGGTCCGAGACTTGATCTATAAATGTGATATTGAAGTGATACTTGTATGTTAATGAGAAGGAATAAGTGTTTCTCAACATTTATGTTGAATGAAAAACCACGGTCCGATGATAAATGTATTCTAAATGTTAATGTGTATATGAATAAGAAAAATTGATTCTCGACATAGTTGTTGAATGCCAGACTAAGGTCCGATGATAAATGTGAAAGTGACTAACTGAAAATATATGTGATTGATGCACTTCATTACATGAATGCCTGAAACATAAAGGCAGTTGTGACTGGAGCAGCTACTGAAAAAGAGTTTAAGGCTTGGATTGTGAAAAGGAGCTTCAAGCTCAGAAAGTGTATAAGAGCCGAACGCTCACTATGTAAAATGAGCTCGATATCCTTAATGGATACGGGATAATTATCAATGAGCCTGATATCCACAATAGATATGGGACAATTATCAATGAGCTTGGTATCCACAATAGATACAGGATAGTTATAGGCACTCGGTTATAATAAAGTAATAAATGAAAGTGAGTCTCACGTGCATTGCATATAAAATTGATATGTATATTTCAAATGAACTGTGTGATTGCCCTGAATGTGAATTGTGAAATAAGTGATCAAAATAATATGTGATGCTATTTGATTATGATTGAAATGATGTGAATTAAGTGAATGCACGATCTGTATATGTTTTGTGATTGAATGAGCCATCGAGGATGGTCACTCATTGAGTTCGCAAAACTCACCCAAAATTCTTAATATTTTTTTAGGTTCAGAAGAATTACCTCGTTGGACAAATAGGAGTATAACCACTGCATTCCAGTAAGAGGTAGAGGTCGGGATCAATTCACATCTGCATTCGGACTTTCTTGTTCTTGTATCAATGTGTGTATTCCACGATTTCTGTACAAAGTGTATTTGATCATGTCTGTATGTAATAACATTGTGATTAAAGTGGACCCAGTTCAATTATTGTTTTTTACATATGCATACAATAAAATTGAAAAAAAATTGTACTAAGTTCTAAGTGTTTGATTGTTCTAGCACGCCACTCTTGCAGGATTTGCACTCGGCCATCACGCAGGATGTCAGGTACGGGTCTTGCAGGAGTGGGGCACTATAATTTAGTATCAGAGTCTAGATTTAGTATCTTACATGGTCGTTTTTGAAATATATATCATGTTACATGCATTTTAGTCATGTCATAGCAGACAGCGGTAACTGATCCCCAATCTTAGTCACATTTATATGAGTCACATGCATGAGCATTCCTTAAGAGTTTGAGCTATTAGAAGCATTGAAAAGAATGATGATCTATCAAAATGAGAGTAAATGAAGGTTTATGGACATTTAGAAATGAGAAATAGTATCTGGTTTTGTATGATAGATAAAGTTTCACTACATTTGTATATGTGGTTGTATCATTGACTATGATATCCATATTGTACTGTGATGGTATACCCTTGAATGTGATATAGATATGAATATATATTGTCGTGGATTAATTGAGGAAAACAGGGATATAAATAGAAATGATGAGATTAAAGTGCACAAGTAGAATGTAATGAAAACGAAAATTGTTATGATCTTAAGAAGATGAATTAGGAACCGAAGTGGTTGTTTGATACATGTGACAAGATTTACGATCCACCGTCAGAATATATTAATGGAAATTAAGATTAGAATTTATTGACGATTATACATCTATAATTTTGAATTGATTGAGGATATACATCTGGGAGATGAAATAAATGACAACAAGAAGATGGGGTAAAGAAAAAGATGATGAATCAAAGGAGAAGAGTCAATGTACCCAAGTTGAATTGTTATAACATGATGTAACATTAAAAGAGGTAAATTCTGGAAAATTGAGGTAAAGTTAATGTTAACATATGTCAATGTAAGGAAACCCCGATCGTGGTAAGAATAAAGAGATAAATATTATTTAGGATCATTGAGTTTTGATGAATAAAACATTATGACCGTGTACAAAATGATAGAATTTGATCTTCTTGAAATACTAAGAATGATTGATAAGCGATGATAATGACAGTTGATTGATAAGGATTATATGAACAATATCGATGATAGTAGCAAGAAATCTTCTTTCAAAGAAAAATTTTCGTGAATTAGGTTAAGTTGATCAGATGATTCAATTTAAGAATGATTAATGGAGAAACAAATCAGAAATGAATATGTAATGAGTCAAAAGTGAATATTGGAGTCATATCCTTAGCGGAGACTCAGACGTAAGTGGTAGAATATGCTACTGAGAATGTATGCATTTTGTTTGATGTAAAGTATCTAACTATATGATTAGATTATTGAATTTGAGGAGGCATTAATTGCTAATATGAGGAGAATATAGGTCCACATTTTATTCTATGTAAATATGTTAGGGAGATACAAGTTTGATATGATGAGTGTCTTACAAACATAGGAAGTTAAGATTGCAAATAAATTGAAATGTGTGGAGAAACTAGTAAGAATGAACAGACGTTAGAACAAGTCAATGTGAAATAAGGGGAAATAGAATGAATGGAGAAGATCATTCAAGAAGAAGAAGTCAATTGGGAAAAAAATAAAAAATAACATGAGATAATACTACCTCATTGAGGAGTTAAATACTTAAAGAACTAAGAGAACAAATCATGGGCATAAGGATATTTGGGTTATACCTATTGGAGTTAACAATTTCCCCGATAGTATTATAGTATTGAAGATTAAAGAGATCCAAGCAAGATTGTATCAATTAATTAATATGATCATATATGGTATTTTGAGTGTATTCGAAAAGTAAAGAGAACATTTTGAATACTTGAGGAAGTCTTACATGTCATTAAGGTAAAAACAATTCTATGCCAAGTTCCATAAAAGTGAATCTTAGCTTGATCAAATAAATTGTGGGTGGTATAGTGTTTGAACATGGAACATATTAGGAGACCCAAAGAAAGTGGAAATAATGATGAAGTGAGAAACTCCAAGGAATATATAGAGATTTGGAGTTTTCTAGAACTAGTTGTATAATGAATACTACCATAGACTATCAAGGAATTTTTACTGATCATAACCCTATGATAAAAATGTTTAAGGAAAAATGTGTAAATCATATTAATGATGAATGTAAAAAGAATTTTGAGGAATTAAAACATCGATGTTAATTATATTGGTTGAGTTTGGAGATTATGCAGTATATAAAAGGTTTCACTTCAGAATTAAGATACAATCTGTTGCAACAATATAAAGTGATTTTGTATGCATGGAGATAATTAAAGTCTCATGAGTGATTTTTGTATGTGATCTAGAATTTGCTGCAATAGCAATTACATTAAGGAGCTTGGAGACATTAAAAGTACAGTGAAACGTTTCAGATTTTATACAGATTATTATAATAAGAGATAATTACTAAGTTTGTGATAGGATTGAATTATCTTATATTTTCTTATGTATTTTCATGTTATTTCAATCCTATTCTCAAGATAAATTACTTAATTTATGTTCAATTTATGTTGACTACTAGGTTAGGTATGATGATATATTTGAGACCAAAAGGAGAAGATGTTCAAAACAAATTGGAAAGGAATTGTAAAAAAAAAAATTGCTGCGCTGCATTTCATACAGCAATGCATATGGCTACATTCACGCATCATATGTTGCATTTAACATGCTGAAAAGCAACATACGCAGGTGGGTTTTAAGAGAGCATCATATTAATTCGTCACATCGTTGCTACAGTAGGGGTTGGAGGAATAAATCAAGACGTGGGAGACGTTAGAGTTGCTGGAGGCTTGAAGCTCGCGCAGGCGTGAGAGGGGGCCATTAAACTCACCACTTTATTTGTCCCATCGTGAACAGAGCGTGATTCTGCCACATTAAATGGAAAATATGAGCCACTCTTGGAGTATAAAAATAGACATGGAGGGCTAGTTTCCCGATGCCGGTTCAACGGGAATATTAACGCTAAATCATGGTTATGCTATTTCTATCATTTTGAAGTTGTAATTTCTTTTCGGATTGTTGTGTTTTTGGTATTGATTTGGATGGTTTTGAGATTAATGACTCTAATATATTATTTTGATCGTTTTATTTCAGACCTATTGCTAAAACATTGATTGTAATTCATAATTGTTACTTTTGATGTTTATGAGTAGCATCTAAGGATCGTTAACTGTTAAAAACAACATAACTTAGGTTGAATAACCCGAACGTATGAGGTTACTACCTTTATTGATCGTTTTCCAATACATAATGTGACTGCCAAATTGAATCTAGAGATCGTATCCTAGGTTATTAAATAGTTAGGTTTAATTAATGATCGGAAAAACTAATATTTGTAGAGCATTCTATTAGTCTCAGATCAATAGTCCAAAAAGAATTGTAAAGATTTTAGAATGAAGGAATATGTTTGATTGTGTTTAGGCTGAGATTGACCCTAGAACTAGACCTTACTTATACTCAATATTTTTCTCATTTTCAATTATTTGTTTTAATTTGTTTTTGATAGTTTACTTTTACTTTAATTTTGAAATTTTTTGAAACCAAAAAACCCCCATTTACTTTCCTTGCATCAATTAATTCCATTACGAAAATTAACCGAACATTCCTTATGGATTCAATCCCGACTTACCACAACTACAAATTTTAGTGTGCAAAGTCAGGTAAATTTTGCAATGCACTCGACACCCGCTGTCAAATTTTGGCACCTTTGCAAAAGAGTATGGTAGCTTAATTTTCGAATTTGATTTTATTTGGTGTTTTGTGAATATATCTGTCTATAATCATTCTTTTTGTTACTTGTTAATTTTTAATTGTCCATTAGTGTTGGTGCATGGTAGTAACCAAGTCTCCTCGTAGATAAATTGAGCAACTTGATTATGAGATCGAGAGAACATTACGGAGATTATGTAGGGAAGCAAGGTCAACTTTGGTAAACAAATTAGAAGCATAATCTGAAGACACAATGGCAAATCCGAGAGCTCTAAGGGAGTTCGTTGCACGCGAGTTAACTCATAGACCATTATGCATAACATTTCTGAATTTTACTGAACATGTTACCTTTGAGTTAAACTCTGGATTAATTCATTTATTGCCTAACTTTCATGGCCTTACAGGTGAGGATGCACATAAGTATCTTAAGGAACTCGATGTGGTGTGTTTGAGCATAAAGCCTCACGGGGTGACGGACGATTAGATCATATTAAGGGCCTTTCTGTTTTCGCTCAAAGATGCAGCAAAAGATTGGCTATTTGATTTACCAGTTGGAAGTGTGAATAATTGGTTAGAGGTGAAGAGATTATTTTTGGAAAAATATTTTTCGGCCTTAAAGATAACAAGTATTCGAAAAGAGATATGCGGTATTAGGCAACACAATGGGGAGTTTCTTTACGAATATTGGGAGTGATTTAAGAAATTATGTGCCAGTTGCCCACATCACAACATACTAGAGCAACTTCTCATCAAATATTTTTATGAAGGATTGCTGCCAATGGAGAGAAGTTTGGTTGATGCGGCGAGTGGTGGGGCACTTCGCGAGAAGACTCCCATTGAGGCTAAGATATTACTTGAGCGGATGGCCGCTAACAACCAACAATTTGGCACTCGAAATGATGTTCACCAAGTAAATGAGGTAAACACTTCATCCATTGAAGGTTGTTTAGATGAACTAACATCTTTTGTGAGACAAATTACAGTTGGACAGACACAAGTGAAAGTGTGCAGGATATGTTCAAACACAAGTCATCCAACTGACGAGTGCCCAGCTTTGGAAGAAGGGAGTATGGAGTACGTGAATGCTGCAGGCGGGAACTTCCTGAACCAATACAACCCATACTCGCAGATGTATAACCCAAGTTGAAGGGATCATCCCAACTTAAGTTATAGAGGGAATCGACAGCAAAATCACTTCTAAAATCAACCGTAAGGGGCACCAGGATTTCAACCAAGGCAACAAGGAGCACAGGGAGCTTCTTCTTCTAATTCAGGTGCATCTTTAGAATAAATTATTAACAAACTTGTTGCTACCAATTTGCAATTTCAAAAGGATATGCAGCAACAGTTACAGCAATTTCAACAGGAAACAAAAGCAAGCTAACAGAGCGTGGAACACCAAATGGGTCAAATGGCAGTAAGGCTCAATTGCCTAGAATCACAAGGTGGAGGAAAATTGCCATCAAAACTTGAGGTGAACCTGAAGAATGTTAGTGCCATAACCTTGAGGGGCGGAAAGGAGATTGAAGGTCCCAAAAGAACCCCATCAAAGATTGCTACTGAGGAAGAGATTGAGAAGGAATTAGAAAAGGAAGAAAATTCGTCATCAAGTGCGAAGGTAAATGTCGAAAGTCCTAATATTACTAAAACTAACCCTCCACCTTTTCCAAGCAGATTAACAAGATCTAACAAGGAGGACAAGGATAAAGAGATATTGGAGACTTTCTGAAAAGTAGAATTCAACATACCTTTGCTCAAAGCAATTAAAGAAGTGCCAAGGTATGCCAAATTCCTCAAAGAACTATATACACATAAGAGGAAATTGAGGGGTGATGAGAAACTGATGATCGATGAGAATCTGTTGGCAGTATTCAGAAAGAAGATGCCTCCAAAATGTCAGGATCCAGGTATGTTCACTATTCCTTGCAAAATTGGTAATACTGTGATCAATAAAGCAATGTTGGATTTGGGTGCTTCTATTAACGTGATGACTCATTCGATTTATGCTTCTTTGAATTTGGGCCTTTGAAAAAAATGAGTGTAGTCATCCAATAGGTTGATTGCACTAATGTTTATCCTAATGGTGTGGTTGAGGATGTTTTCGTGCAGGTGAATGAGTTAGTATTTCCTATAGATTTTTATGTTGTGGATATGAATGATGACACCTCATGCAATCCGATACCTATCCTTTTGGGGAGACCATTTCTCAATACGACTCAAACTAAGATAGATGTTCATAAAGGCACCCTCACAATGGAACTTGATGGGGAAGTAATTCATTTCAATATTTTTGATGCCATGAAATATCCTCCTAATGATCATTGTGTTTTTCTGTTGATGTGACTGATCCTTTGGTGCAAGAAATGTTTAAATTAAATTACAGAGATCATTTGGAAATAGCTTTAATCGAGGATATGGAAGTAAAAGCCAAAGTTGATGTTTAGATGGGAGAGGAGCTTGTGGAAATGATAGCCCCCTTGGACTCATTGGAAAGCTCTCCAAAAAGGTATGATTTGGCTTCTATACAAATACTTGAAGCTGACTAGAAGTTGTTACCTTTTGATGCGTAGGCATCAGAATTAGAATTGAAGTGACTCCCCACATATCTAAAGAATACATATTTGGGAGATAAACAGATTCTCCCAGTTATCATTAGTTGACTTCAACTCAAGAGGAGAGGTTAGTTCAAATGCTGAGGGAGCATAAGAAGGCCATCGAGTGGATCATTGCAGATATCTAAGGGATAAGCCCTTCCATATACATGCACCACATTTTGTTGGAGGATGAATCAAAATCTACAAGGCAACCTCAGCGTAAGCTGAATCCTCCAATGAAGGAAGTTATGAAGAAGGACGTATTGAAGCTTCTAGATGTTGGGGTTATCTACCTGATTTCTGACAGTAAGTGGGTAAGTCCTGTCTAGTGGTTCCAAAGAAGTCTGAAATCATCGTTAAGACAAACGAGGAAGGTGAGTTGATTCCTGCTCGAGTGCAAACCGGGTGATGAGTATGTAATGATTATAGAAAGTTAAATGTTGCTACTCGTAAATATCACTTTCCCCTTCCTTTTATTGATCAGATGCTTGAGAGATTGACTGGTTATAACTATTATTACTTTTTAGATGGCTTTTTAAGTTATCTTGAGATCCTGATCGTACTGGAAGATAAGGAAAAGACCATATTTACATGCCTATTTGGAACGTTTGCCTACCAAAGGATGTCTTTCAGATTGTATAATGCACCTGCCACATCCCAAAGGTGTATGATAAGCAACATTTACATGCCCTCTTGCCTCTTGTTACGTGAAGGGCCTACACTGTGAGATCTGGCAGGTAAGACCACGCTGCGGTGTTAGGGAGAAACGTCTTGCATCTATCCGTCAAAAATTTGTGGCTAAAGCTGTTGGCCGACTGCCTGTATTTTGGATATTAGGGACGAGGACTTTAAAGGTTATCGTGTACCCTAATCTGGTCACGCCAAACCGTCCTATTCCTATCCATGACCTCAGCAAGGGCCAATTCAGACATATCATTTCTGATCACTTCCCTCCAATTCTTGTATGGTCTCCCTCTTGTAGCTAGTGAGATTTATTTTCTCACCCCGGTGTATCGAAGCATTAGATGGCATCCTACGGAAATGCCCAAATCACCTAAGCCTAGTTTCTCTTAACTTGTCAATAATACTAGCCACCTATAGTCTTTCTCTCACCATATGATTTCGAACCCGATCTCTTATGGTAATGGCACTCATCCACCTCAACATACGCATATCTACTACCGCCAATTGTTGTGTATGTTGACATCTAATAGGCCAACACTTTGCCCCATATAACGTTGTTGGCCAAATCACCATTTTGTAAATCTTCCCTTTGAGTTTATAAAGGATTTTTCTGTCACACAAAATACCTGATGCATTGCGCCATTTAACCCACCTAGCTCTAATGCGATGCAACACACCTTCATCGATATTACCACCACTCTAAATGATAGATCTGAGGTATTTAAAACTCGATTTATGAGGTACGATCTCTGTCCCAATTGCGACTGTCATCTCTGGTCCCATCTGGCTACCCGAAAAGTTACATTCTAAATATTCCAAATTAAATATGCTCATTCTAAAACTTTCAACTCTAACGATTCTCTCCAACATTCTAACTTGGCATTACCCCCTCCTTGGCCTCATCCACCAAGAAAATATCATCCGAAAATAATATGCGTTAAGTTACCTCTTCTTGAATATATTTGGTAAGTACATCTAACACTAATGTAAATAGAAAAGGGCTCAAAGTTGAGTCTTGGTGTAGTTCTACACTAATGGCGAACGCTCCTGTGTCACCCCTATCGTCCTTACGCTAGTCAATGCCGCTTCATACATATCCCTAATAACTCTGATATAAGTCATCGAAATGCCCTTTGCCTCCAAACACCACCATATAAGTTCATTAGGCACCCTATCATACGCCTTCTCCAAATCTACAAAAACTAGATGCAAATCACGTTTTTGTTCCTTATAGCATTCCATTAGTCTCCAAAGTAGATGTAATGCTTTCATCGTGGACTTATCGGGTCTAAAATCGAATTGTTTGTCTGATATAGAAGCAGCTCTCTGGGTTCGCTTTTCAATTACCTTTTTCTACAGCTTCAGGTATGACTTAGTGATTTGATGCCTCGATAGTTATGACATTGTTAGATGTCTCTCTTGGCCTTGTATAATGGGATTAACCTACTAAATCTCCATTCATCTGGTATCTTGGCTAACTCTAGGATCACATTAAAGAGATGAGCTAGCCACTCAATACCGGCAACACCTACGCTCTTCCATACCTCTATAGAGATCTCATCCGGCCCTACTACCTTCCGCTTCCCATCCCCCTCATTTTTCCCCTAAGAACCCATTTGAAAAATGCCCCGACCCTTAGGGTTTGCCTAACTTTATGTGGAACAATGAGTCTTCGTTGTATAGGTTGTAAAAGTATCTCTGCCACCTCTGCTTGATGTCTTGGGCATCTGTGAACACTTGTCCTATTTCATCACATATACAATAGACTTGTTTAAAATCTGCCATCTTACTTGTCCTATTTCTTGCTATCTTGAAAATTCTTTGTGCTCCCTTGACCGTATCCAAATACTTGTATATATTTTTGTAGGCTTCGCCCTTAGCCACTGCAATAGTCTTCCGAGCCTTCTGTTTTACTTGTCTATACCTTACCTTATTAGTTACCCTCTCTGCCTCTGTTGAACTCGCTAATAGATCTGTGTAAGCTCTCTTTTTTGCCTTCACCGTTCCTTGGAACTTTGTCTGACCACCACCAAGATTCCATCCACCCATACCCTTAGGAGTCTTGTGGTTAGATCTCTTAATACGGGAGCTACTGTAGCATCCCACTTCCGTAAGACCCAAACTCGACATCGAGGGTGATATCCGAGCCCGTGCCTGACGAGGGTGTTATGCTAGAGCACTCAATTACAGTCCGAAAACTCAGTATGACATTGTTCTTTTGAAAACAATTGTATACGCGGAATTCAGTAAACGATTTCGGTCCGATTTAACAAGAAAACATTTTCAATCATACATAATTTCAGTCATAACAGACACTCAACAGTATTTAAACCATCTCATGCACAAAATCTATAACCAAACTGGGCCCAATGATTTTCCTGAACTTTTTCAGAAATCACATTACAATTACAGTATTAGCCAATTGGGACCCACTGAAATGAAAAGCACTATTCTGCGAAAAATGTAGAAATACAATTTTACACAATGACAGAATGACACTAAGGCAGACGTGAACTGATCCCGACCTCAAATCTCTGACTTGCATGCAGTAGGTATACTCCCGTTAGTCTAACGGGGTACTCTTCAATTCCTGAAAAATAGTTGCAATTTTGGGTGAGTTTGTGAACTCAA
>JANZLF010000008.1:36436645-36449185 GCA_026546835.1 Erythroxylum foetidum | reverse complement strand
CATACTAACAAAAGTTTGGTCTCATATCATTTGTAGCACCTTAATTCTAGATTGATCCAATAATAATCCTAGTTCAAACTTAAAAGATACACATGTGTGATAATTATAAAAGCTTGCACTTGTGTTCCCTTTCCGTTATGAAATTGTTATACTCATTTCTCATATAATTTTACATAAATAATTTACAAACAAACAAAATCATTATGAAAATGATAGCTTATTCTTTACAATCATTCAAGATTAAGTGACAACAAACATTTGGAAGAGGTAAGGATATTTCACAGATAAACCCAACAAATCAAAAAAAGAAGCTTTTGAACTTTAAAAAATCCAAACCTTAGGGATATAATCAGGAAGGCAATCACCACACAACTTACAAGCTTCTTCATAGGGCAATATAACAAGGGAAACTTATTACATTAGAGAGAACTCAAGAAAAACATTAACTATTTGCACATATAAGTGACTTTGCACAAGATAATAAAAGGGAAACTCACTTTGCCTCCTTTACTCTAGCTATCAATGCATTAGCTTCTACTCTAATTCTTTCCACTTGATGTTTAGTTCATTTTTTGGAACTTCACTATTACATTCAACAAAGGAGCTGCCAAAGAATGAGTAGAACAAGATAAATCTTATATGCAGGCATCAAAATCTTTTGCTAGGAGAGAATGGTTGTGTCTCTCTAGTTGACACAAAGACATATAGATTGGTATTTCTTTAACCTCATACTTCGTTAAATAGAATTCTCGATACAAAAATATGGAGACAAAAGGGCATCGTACCAGTCTCTTTTTGACGGTTTCTCTCCATCTCCCTTAGAATATTTCATCGTAATTTTTAAAAAATGATTTTGAATTAGAAAATAAAAAAAGAAAAAATTGAACATCGAAAATGCAAGAGAAGATTATTTAAATTGGAACAAAGGAGTAGAAGATCGTGAAGAGAGTATATTATTTAAAGAAAAAATAGAGAAAAAAATCCTTACCCCAAAACTCCATTTCTGAGTGAGTGTGCGCTGGCTCATTACTGATGCCATCTTAGGTCTGTACGTGTTCTTTTCGATGACACAATCATGATTAGAACGAAGGAGTAGATGATCAAATGCTGGTAGAAGATCACGATCAGAATGAAGGTTCATGAAGAGAGAAGACGTTTAAAGAAAAATCTACCCTAAAACTTTTTGAGTGAATTGTCAGTGTTTGTGGGTATTCTTTAGATAGCACATTCGTCATTTTTTATCAGCTGAAGACCAAATGCTGGTCCTCTTGAGCTTTTTAAAAATCAACTGATTTGGTTCAATCAGTCAACCCAATCAGCTGATTACCAAACACAATGGGCAACTGTTTAACATATTCAATCAATTAAACATGATTAATCATCTAATTTGTGACTGATAATTTATTCACCAAACGGGGCCATAGTATGTTAGGAGCAAGAGTAGTAAGAAACCGATAAACCCAAAGAAAAGGAAAGTAAAGATAGTTAAATTATAAAAGATTAAAATAATTAATTTTAAAATTTAACCAGAGCATATAGAATTTTAAGCATGTAAGTTGTTTTTATATAAATAGATTTTATGTCATATTATATTATAATATAACTTAAAAGTTAGATAAAACAATTGATTTTTGACAAACAAAAATAGTGATGTATAACACTCATTTTAAATGGTACAACTGAAACCCTATTTTGAAAATAATACTATTCTTAGTCAATTAGGCAAAAAGGTACACTATCAATAACAAACAAAATAACACTCTTTTTAAAATAATATTCGGATATACTATTTTTTTTTCCTTTGTATAGAAAAATGTCCCATAGTATTTAACAATGTGCAATATGACCTAATGACTTGAAATCAAAGACTTTCCAATTTGATGAGGGAAATAGTGCTAACTAAGGGGACTAATATCACTTTATGGGCATATAAAGCAATTAAGTGAATCTTTATTAGTTATTTAGGTTTGGAGACCTAAAATAAATTGGAGGATGTGATTAAGAATAATATGACAATGTTATAATTTATCGAAAATATAATCTGCAATAAAAAACTTTAATGTAATAAGACTCAGATAAATGATTCTTCTTAAAGAGTACCTTGTCGTTTTCATTAGTCTTTATTTTTTCTCTTATAATTAGCCTAAAATTGTAAATAGGTAGTACTTACTTTTTAGGTTTTTTTGATTTAGTAGTTTTAATTATTATTATTAATTTTTTCCTTCTTCTTCTTTTTCTTCTTCTTATTTTATTTTCTCTTCTTCTTCTTCTCCTTCTCTTTATTGAGTTATTTGGAAATAATTTTTCTACTAATTAAGAGTAAGGCTGCATATTATTAAATCTCTGTAAATTTTATATAAGAGTGAGATTTCTAGTGAGTGTTATACGTCATTAGTTCTCTAGTTTTGAAATGCAACTTCAATGTACCTACTAGTCTTTATTTGGTAGTTAATGTATAGTCTTCTGGCTCCTTATATTGATGTGATTAGCCATAGGCTTTTGACCTTGTATTTACTATTTAAGAATAAGTAAATGACATAAATCTTTTTTATAATTTAAAAGATTGTAGAAAAATCTCTTGATATTTAAAACTTTTGTAAATTGTCTTTTAATTTTTAATTTTTTAGAAAAATTTTGTCTTATATTTTAGTTAAAAATAATGACGAAACAATGCATATAAATATCAAGCGTAAAATAACCAAATGATGTTTATATGACAATTCAACTTAATTCTTAAATTTGAACCAAATTAATTAAATTTTTATTCATACTAATAATTTATTATAATTATCTCAAATTATTAATTTAAGTAAAATTTAATTAATTCGCGTCAGGTTTATGAGTTAAGTTAGATTACCATATTACCATATTTGTAACATTTGATTCATTCATATGTGATATTTATACTACATATGTTTTGCTATTATTTTATAATTGAAGTTTAAAAGATGGAATTTAAAAAAAATAAGTGTTTTTTTTTAAATTTTATAGATCAGGAAACTTTTATACATGAGAAGTATATGTGCTTCTTCGGATAAATTAATGATAACTATATATGATCGTTTTAATTAGGGATGTTAATAGGTTAAGATGGGCTCAGGTTGCTCCTAGCCCTGTCTGGTCCAACTCATGGGTTGGATGACCTGTGACTCGACCTTTGACCCATCCTTATATTTTTTAAAAATAATTTTTTTACGTTTTAGTCAACCCATGACCCTTTTTGAGTTGGGTCGGACGAGCCAAACATTTTTAGCCCATAGCTCGGTCAACTTGCGCTAAAATTAGGCCTGATTAGGTTTGACCAAAATTGACCTTCCTAATTTTAATTAACTATATTATGTATTTCCATAAAAATAATTTGTCGTGGTTATGTTCAAGGTTGAAAATAATAAGTTCTTTAAATGCTTTAAAAGTTAACTGTATTTGTAAATGAAATGATAATATAACGTTATAGGATGAGTTCCAACTTCCGTCAAACGTACGTCGCGGATTACGGAGTAACTGTATTTGTAAATAAAATGTTTTAAAAATCAAATTCAATCGTATTAAATATTGGTTAAGAAATAGTTGATGGGGTGACTAAATTTTATTTAAAATTAATTGAAAATCATTCAAGAAATTTGAGTCAAAGGGAGAGTACCGTAAATTCAAACCGTTCCGTATCGGGTAAAAGAAAAGTGGACTCCATAGCCGTCGAAGGAAGTAACTTGCGTGTCAAAACCCATATATTACCCGTACTCAGCCAAACCCCTAACGAACGCTTGTGCATCATCTTACACAAGACACAGAAACGAACTCGGATTAGAAAGAGAAGTTATGTGAGTTCTTGGTACTGGTTCAGAACCTTCTTTTCTTCATCAATCGATCTATAAATAAATCCCACCAACTGTGGGCCTTCAGATTCTTCACTTCTCCTCACCCCCTTAAATCCACAAATTCGTTCAAGAGTTAGGGCAAGTTCGTTTCTTTGTTTCTTTCAACTAAAAGTTCAATAAATATGGCATCTCAAGCTAGCCTTCTCCTTCAGAAACAGCTCAAAGGTGGGACCTTTAGTTTTCTTGATTTTGTTGGGGTTTGTAATCGAATTTGTTTCTGATCGATCGGTTCTTTGGGCTGTGCAGATCTTTGTAAGAATCCTGTTGATGGCTTCTCAGCAGGTCTGGTCGACGAAAATAATATCTTCGAATGGAGTGTGACGATTATTGGGCCGCCCAATACACTTTAGTATGTATTACGTAGCAATCGGCTTGGAAAAGTTTGTGCGTTTCGTATGATTATCGATTTGATTAAGAGTTTCTTTTCCAAATGTTCTATTGGGGGGATTTTTGTTCCCGGCTTTGATTGGATTTTCGATTAATAAGAGAGGTGTTGTTGATCTGGGTTCCTTTCGGTTCTTGTTGCACTGTTGGGTTCTTGAAATTTGATTCATTTGAACTGCGTATTGTCTTTGTGAATGGTGCTTCTTCTTGATGTGCTTCTTTATCGTTGTTTGAGTATTTTACTGTGATCGTTAAACTATTAATATTCACTTGAAGAGTTGGGGTGTACCTGAGCGATAAATTTATGGAAAAATAAAGTTTTAGTCCCAACTCAGGGGAATTATTTTCCACCACAGGCTGATGTCAACTTCCACTGTCGTGTGATAACGTTTCGAAGCGGCTTGACTCTTGAAGGGGGTTTGTGTCACTTCCTCGCTCTTTGGGCCTTCCTTGTTTGATGCCTGGCTCGTCTGAGGCGTTTTAATTTGCCATTTACCTTGACTTTTAGTTGTTTCTTTGATTTTAATGCCTGAAAATAGTCTTGTTCTCCCCCCTTCATATGTATGCTAAGTTGATTCTTGTCAATATGCGTTGATGGTATCTGTTTCCTTATGTCACTGCTTTTGCAAATGTTGGGTGCAGTGAAGGGGGTTTTTTCAATGCTATCATGAGTTTTCCAGCAAACTACCCAAATAGCCCCCCAGCAGTGAAATTTACGTCTGAGATATGGCATCCTAATGGTTGGTTGTTTTTTAAGTAGTGTTATTGGCTATTTTTCCGCCTTTTTCGTTATGCTCATAGAGTTATTTTTAATTAATTGCAGTATATCCTGATGGCCGAGTTTGCATATCCATTCTGCATCCACCTGGTGACGACCCTAATGGTTATGAGCTTGCCAGTGAACGCTGGATGCCTGTTCATACGGTGGGTAGTGTTACTATTGTTAGTGCTTCTTGACTGGGTGCCTTCAATTCTGCCACTCAGATTTAACATAACTAAGGAATTTATTTTTATAGCTTATTGGTTTGTACTTTGTGCTGTAATGTATTGGTTTGTCATATTTATTTCTGCTTAGTAGTATAATGTAAGGATGGCTTGCAAACCAAGAGAGCTGGCAAGTGCTTGTTGTTCATATAGAATAATAGGTGAGAGAGACAGGAAGACCAGGATAGGTGGAAACTCAATAACTTAATTAAGTGGCCTTCTTGAAGCAACGGAAGTGAATTGACTTGTTTGTGTGCAAAAGCTCAGAGAGATATGTGTGTGCATGACTTTAATGTCAAAGTTATTGGGAGAATTGAATGGTCAAAAATACTATGGGAAATGATGTTTTTTGGTCTTTTTGATCCATGTTGATGGATAAGCAGTGTTTTTGACTAATAATTTTCTTCAGAATTCTTAAGATCAGTCCTGAGTATTGTTCCATAACTCTCTTCTCATGACTCTTTAGTTGTTTATATGATATACTTTAGGGTTCACAATCTGTCACTGTTAGAGTGGTTGTCTTGAAAGTGTGGAAGTACCTTATTCAGACATTATTCGTGAGGAATGTACTTATCGCCAATGGCTATTTGTGACAAATCACTTACAAATGGTTGTGGGTAGTCTATAAAGAGAAATTTATTAATAATCCATCTTCAATCTCCAACTTCAGGATTCATTCAAGTTATGGGGTTGATTTCCTTCTTGTTAGTTCTTTTACGTTTTGGATGCATTTTTGACGCATTAAATGTGAACCTAGATGCAGGAGGGTCTGTGTTTCTTCTTTACTTTGATTTGTGAATCAATACAAATCCCTTCCCCATTGATTCCCTCCGGATTTTGAAGCTTAAGACAGGGAAGATTCCATTTTTCTCCTTGTAGATGATGACAGCATGCATGAACTTGATATGTCTTTCCCCTTAATGATACAGTTAGGATATAATGATATATCTTTCCCCTTAATGGTGCAGTTAGGATATAATGATTTGATATTGGCCTCTGATTTTGAACTAGCATTTTTCTTGTACAACCATGTCTGATATATCTCCACACGTTAATCCTTTTGGCAGGTCGAAAGTATAGTTTTGAGTATCATATCAATGCTTTCTAGTCCAAATGATGAATCTCCTGCCAACGTTGAAGCTGCTGTAAGTAAATCTTAACTTTTGTGTTAGACACTACTCCTGGTATATGTTCTTTCCTAACTTCAACGTAGTTAATGCACCTTGAATACTCGGTATCTTGCTTAAGTTTTCTTAGTATGTAGAGAAGAATTTCAAGCTGCAGTTCCACTAGTAGAATATTTGTTTGCAATTGGTATTGACTGTTTCAGTAGTATTTACTATATTTCGTTAGTCTACTACATTGCTAGAGTGGTCATATTGCCATGATTAGGTATTTTCTTGATTCAACCAAGACTATCTGGCTGTTGTGATCTTCTCTGGAGAAAGAATCTCCTCTAGAACCTTTACTACTACACAGCTTATAACGACCTGAGTAGCTCAATTCTTTTGTAGTTCCATTTTGATGAATGAAATGATACCTGTGCTATGGATGGGGCTTATGTGAGTCTTCTGTTTCGGTGATAGTAATTTTAAACCACTAGTGGAAGTTGAAATGTGCGTGATGCTCATATGACAAAAAGTGGAAAAAGTTGATGGAGAATAAACAACGTGGTGACTGCTGTTTAAACTGCTGAGATGTAATTGATCTGTTTCAATTAAGCTGTTTATTTTGTTAATCAGCTTGCTGACCTGATAATCTGATCAGTATCAAAGCTGTTCATATACTTGCCATATCATTTTCCATTTAGCATGCATATACTACGGTGAGGAAGAGATGTGCTGCGTAGTTAATAAAAGGAAAGTTGTAGCAGCTTTATGCGCAGAAGGTGGTATTGACCAGTAAATTTTAATGCAGAAGGAGTGGAGAGAGAGGAGAGATGAATTCAAGAAAAAAGTCAGCCGCTGTGTGAGAAAATCACAAGAAATGTTGTGATCCGCAACTGCTCTTATTATCTGTTGGTGTGTGCTGTGGAATGGGATCATTTTTGGTTGTGGGTTGGGGGAGGAGGTGTTATCTTTTGGGGTCTATCAGTGGGACTCTAGCAGCATCATTGGGGAATTTCTCTTGTAGAATGTCTTGCTAAACACATTGTCATGTCTTTATTCCTTTCTCCTTCTTCTTTCTGGTTTTTGCATGGCTCGTCAATTGTTGTAACGCCAAATAACATTTGTGTACTTTGAAGGATCTTTTATAGCAAGGTTTCTTTTGAATTCTATACTTGAGGTCTTTCGTTCTCTCTCTCTCTCTCTATATATATATTGGTCAGAAGCTGATGTTTCTGACAAAGGCTTTTGTGCCCAAGTATGATGATATGTGGTTGCCAAGAAGATACGATCCCATACATGCTACACGACCACGCTTCATTAACTCATATAATTCAACCACATATTCATAAATACTAAATAATTTTATTATAATTCTCAAATCTTAATGTTTTAAAAATTGAGTCAACCATTTCTAAATCTTAATGTTTTAAAAATTAAATTAAAAGTTAAACGGATAAAACAAGAGACTTAAACTTTGAAAGGTTTAATTAATATTAGAAAGTTATAAAATTGACTAAAGATTAAATAAAATTGAAGAATTTAAAATTTGAGTGAAAGTGATTATTCTTATTTATATTTAAAATTTAATTAAAAAAGATATTGTAAAAAAATGGATTGATTTATTTTGGTTTATAAGAAGTTAAACCATAAAACTTAACCTGAGTTTTATCATTGTCAAATTTCAATAAAGTATTCACTAATTCAAAAATGATCTTTTTCGAATACTATCAAATTACAGATAAGATTTATCTACATCCTAACTAACAAGATAAAAGATTACACATAATCAATCCACATTTTCTAAGATGTCCATTATCTTCAGATGATCATCCTGCGTGATGTATATATTTTAAAGCTAATGTTTATCCTCCTTGATCTTATCCACCACATGTTTATCTTTTAAAGCTAATGTTTATCCTCCTTGATCTTATCCACCACATCATCCAAGATCTCCATATGATCTTTGTCTGTTGATGATGAGAGATTTAAGACAAAGCTGGTCATAACGTGCTGGTCTGATCTAATGCTTACCTATGTCAACTCCATTAGTCATAGTCTGTTCATTTGAGTATACACTAAGTCCTTAGTTCATTAAGAACTTAACCTTAGTCATGTCAAATCGTCCAAGATTCAAGCCTCTACTAAAACTCACACATTCTTAATCTAACCTGCTAAGTCACTTTGGAACCTTTGTGTGCCACAACCATTCGTGTTATCCAGCTAACCTTCCACCTAAGGCTCATTTCTAGTTAGTTGTGAAGTGTTTTCATGTGCTAAGGGACTAACAAACCACCCCTATCAGATGAATTCGATGCCATCATTGAACTAGTCTAAAGGTAATGTTCACCTAATCCTATAACTGGCATAAGGTTGTATCTTTTTCCCAGGTAGCTTCCGTGATCAGCTTTCCCTTCCATTGAATTAAGAACTCAGTTTATTGATTCTTCTTATGTTGCCCCATTATTCGGTGATTCAAAATCTTCTCTACTTGATCCTCGAATTGTTTTCTCACAACCAGTGGAGCTCTCTTCACCCGACTCCTATTCGGATCCGATTCATCCTCAAGGTAAGGTTTGAGAAAACTAACATGAAAAGTAGGGTGTATCTTTAATCTCTTAAGCAATTTTAACCTATATGTCACATTCCCCACTTTACTCAACACTTTAAACGGTCCTTCGTACTTTGACACCAATCCATAATGCACTTGTTTGCTTGAGATCTTCTTCCAAATTTGTGGAGTAAGTTTCAGTAGTACTTTATCTCCCACGTCAAACTTTAATGGTCTCCTCTGTAAATTCACTTACTTCTTTATCTATCGAGAAACTTTTCAAAGACTATCCCTCATCTCATCTAATAACTCTTGCTTCTCCATCGCGAACTTGTACACCACATGACACTTGCCACCTTTCCTTTGTTGTGCAATCTAGAGTGGAGTAAGAGGTTGTTGTCTCAAGACTATTTTAAAAGGACTCTTCTCCATTGTAGAAGATATGTGCAAGTTATATAAAAATTGTGTAGTATCAATCAAACTTAACTAGTTTCGTTGACTTGCAATTATGTAATGCCTCAAGTACTACTCCAATAAAACATTAGTTCTCTCTGTTTGACTATCCATTTGTGGGTGAGATGTCGTTGAAAACTTCAAATAAAAGGGACGTCCAAAATTAACCTATAAATCTGGCGTCTCAGTCACTCATAATGTCTACAGAGACTCTGAATTACTTCACCATGTTTTTATAAAACAACTCTGCCTCAACATCCGAAAGACACGATGCTGGTGCTAGCACAAAGATTCCATACTTAGAGAAATGATCTACAATCACCCTGATTATTCCATACTTAGAGAAACGATCTACAATCACCCTGATTGTCCCCATGTTGTCCACCTTTGGAAACCTTCCAATGAAATCCATTGAAGCTAACATCCACGATCTTTTAGAAATCGATAAGGGTTGTAGCAAACCAGTTTCCTTCTTCCTCTTTGATTCATCCAATTGACACACAAGGCATGTCTTGACATACACTTTAGTGCCATTCTCTATCTTCGACCAATAATAAAAACGAGCTAGGAGAACATTCATCCTCTGAAATCTGGGGTGACCAGCTCACTATGAGTCGTGCGTCTCATTTAACAATTTCTTCTGTAAGCTACCAAAACTTAGCATGTACACTTGACTACTCTTACTTGTCAATTTTCCATCATCATTGAACCAAAATTTGCACACAACACAATTTTGAACTTGTGAGATCAACTTACAATATGTGTTTTCCAATAGAGATGTAGCTTTAATTTGCTCCAACAGGTTTGACTCGTGAGCACCTCCTTCAGACTTAAGGCATTCCTCATGTTGTTGTGCCTCCCCAGTTTATGCTCTCACACAAAGCTATTTTCGGTAAGAAACTCTTTCACTAGGCTTACTTCACGGATTAAGGGTTAGAACCTTAGAATAGTGTATATGAGAGTTTATTGAGAAGTTAGAAAGTGCATTTCATGCTCATGCTTATTATAGCTTAGACATGTACGTGAATATTGATTTTTGCACATTAAAATGATTGTACATGCATTCATTGACATTTTTAGGTATAACTGATCTATAAATGTTATTATATTGGGAATTGTGAATTATGTGTGTTAAAAAAGTGATTTGGAGAGTATATTTATTGACTTAGAATTTTTGGTGACAATTTGGAAAAATTTTGAAATTTTGGGTATTTTTGGTTTAGGAAAAATGTCAAATGGCAAGACGATTAATAAATGGTAAAAGAATTGATTGTCAAATGGCAATGAAAATTTTGATAAATGACTTTGGAAATTATTGACAAGCGTTATAAAAAATTGGGAGACAATTGGAATAGAAATTAGAGACAAATGGACCAATTAAATAAAAGACCACGGAGAGCCCATAAGAAATCCCTACCAATTTTGGAATGATGAAGATCTTATGATTCTTGGGAGCTAGGATTAAATGTGATTTGAAGACGTTGAAGCTAAAGCAAGTAAGTTATGCTTCAATCATCATGGGTAGTGTTAAATGAAACTAATATGATGAGTAATTTGAGATTGATGACTTGATCATGAAATTTTTATGTGTTAGTCATGAATGATGAAATGTATATATAAATGTCTTGCTTTTTTATAAGTGATGATTAATGATTCATAAATTGATATAAAGGTGATGTAGAGTTAGAATGAATCTTAAAAGGATGTAAAAAGAAGTGCAGAAAAATTGATTTGTGAATGGATATTTTCATGTTCTATTTTGATGTATAAAAGTGTGGATCATTGGTTGTTTTAGAAATAGATTGGATTGAGTATTTAAGTTAAAGAAAAGGCAAGTGTAGTGTCTTGAAAGGAAAAGAACTAGGATGAAAGTTTAGAGATAAAGTGATAATGGCTTTTAAAGTGTGCTAGAATATGCTAGCTGTAACATTTCCGCTGGATATGTATTTGTATTTTAGAAGGTGAAAAATGATGTAGAACATGTGCAGAAAATTTATAATGAATATAAGAATATGTTCTATTTTTGGTGTTTATGATCAATTATGGATTTTGATTTTTTCCTGGATGATATTGAACTGAAATTGAGGTATAAATGAAGAAGTTATCAACTTGAAATGATTAATTTTGAAAATGAATTGTTTGATACTTATGAATGAGATAGGGATAGGATTTCATGAATGATGAGATTTAGTTAAAAATGATGAATCAAATAAGTTGATGTTTGAGGGTTTAATGCAATCAATTTGGTGGTTAAATTAGTATGAAATGATGTTTCACTAGAGAAAATGAATTCAAGAAATTTTGGAGTGAAAATGATGTTAGAATCTATGTAGAAATCATCAGAAATGCTGTTAAGAGAGATATGCTTCTCACATGTCTATTAGATAGACTTCAAGTCCACTGGACGGACCTTCTCGAGTCTACCAAACTTCCCAGCCCTGTTTATGTCATTTTGGAGGGACATATGTCCGCTGGGCAGGCATTCTTGGGAAACTTACATAAATTTGCGATTTTGACCCTTTAGATGGTAAAATCTCTCTTCGAGGTCCTCACAAAAGTTGTAAAACTCAAAGTCCTCTTTGAAAGCTTCTAAAATGACATTAATCCCACAGCCACAACAAAAGTTATGCCTTTTGTCCCAAAACCATGTATATATATAAATTATTAACTTATTAATGTTTTCTATGAGGTATTTAGGCTTGAGTGTGATCTTGAATGAGCCTAGTTGATGATGAATTGAGTGATGAAAGTAAGGAAAGTGTATTAAATGTTTAGGAATTATTTAAAGATAATGTTAAATTGGTTTTTGAGACACATATTAAGGAAATGTACCTGGGATTGCCATTGAGTATGCATTGTACATAATCCATATACATATATGTACATAAATGAATACTTATAATTGTGTAAAGTTGTGATGTGTATAAATGTGTATGTATTGCATGATTTAGAAGAGCATATGGAGTGACAACATCTAGACATTTCTAGGACTTCGTGTAGCACCTCACTCCTGCAAGACTCGAACCCGATATCGTGGGTGATATCCGAGCCCGTGCCTCATGAGGGTGGTATGCTAGAGCAGTCAATGCAATTCAAAAACTCGGTAATGCATTTTCATTTTTGAAAACAATAGAGTACGCAGATATCAGTAAATAATTTGAGCCCATATTTAATTTAAAAACGGTTC
>JANZLF010000008.1:36395787-36409314 GCA_026546835.1 Erythroxylum foetidum | reverse complement strand
CAGCTTTTGGTTTTTCTTAGGGTAGAAGACACAAATAGCAAAGTGGGTTTGGTGTAGGAAAGGAAAAGCAGAGAAATCTCGTAGGAGAGGTTTGATGGAAAACTTTGTGTATGAGAAGAAAATTTGAAGAAGATGACAATGAAGAATGAACTTAGATATATAACTTAACTTTTCAACTCTCAGAAAGCAGTAACCTACTTATAGCAAAAGTACAAAGCCTAAGTGACACTTGTCACTTTCCTCATATCTAGGCTCTAACTTAGTTTCTTTTGAAACAAACTCCCTTAAACTCTCATCTTTACAATCCAACTATCTCCAAGTCTTCACTTGATGTCTTTTTCCTATTTTCTATAATTTTTCAAAATTTATGCCTAAATTCACCAAAATTCACAAATATAATATTCTTACTAACCAATAGAATTTTTAATATAAATAATTTCAAAATTTTCAAAACACCTAAAAATCACCACTCAATCAAATTATACCCGGAACTATTCATGAATGCATGCACAATTATTTTCATGTGCCACAACTTCACTATTCATATGTATGTGTAGGACATAATATGCATGAACATGAAAATGCATTCCTATTTTCTCTGTAATCTCTCACATTTATAATTTTAGCCTTAACATGGGTAATGGGTTGTTACATTGTGAGTGGAAGCTCTGATCCATTGATCTCTCTCGGTGTAGACAAGGTCCTTAGAATACCACGCGGGTGCCAAGGATCCTGCTAGAAAAGAGTAGAAATAACGTTTCCAATCCTAAATCTGAATTGATGACACAACTTGTCGCTAACTGTTAAGATCTTTCTCCAACTCCAAGAACTATTATAAATAGGATGAGCACTCCAAAAATTTGTCCTTCACAATATAATTGTATGAACCCACTTAACCCAAAGGGCTTCCCTATCTTCAAACAAATTCCATATCCGTTTTCCTAACATAACATGATTCCAAGTAGTCAAGTGTTTGATTCCTAAGCCCCCTTCCCTTTTAGGATGACAGATGTCACTCCACTTCACCTTAGCCTGAGTATTAAAAACTGCCTTTCCTACCCATAAAAAATTCCTAAGCTTAGCCTTTATTTCCTTAAGGATGGAAGAGGGAAGAATAAAATGAGAGGACTAGTAGACATGGAAGGATGAGAGAACAGAAATAACCAATTGAAGTCTAACCGCATTAGAAAGGCTCTTATGGGTCCAACGATTGATCCTATTTTTAATTCTATCAATAAGAGAAGCACAATCCCTCCTTGAAAGATGACCTATAATGAGAGGAACTCCTAGATACCAAAAAGGGAGAGAACCTTGTTGAATACCAGACACAAGTTTCATCCTGCGACTCAGATTACTAACATCCGGGGATAAGTAAAACTGACTTTTGGATGTACTCATTTCCATGCCAGAAAATATTGAGAAAGTACACAAAGAATCAAGTAAAAACTGAGCTGAGATCAAGTCCTCATAACAGAACATTAAGAGATCATCCGTAAAAAGAAGATGGTTAATCTTAAGACCTTGACATCTCCAATGGTATTTGAACTGAGGAGTATTGTCTGTATTAACTCTCAAATTCTTAGAGAACACTTCCATACAGATAATGAAGAAGAAAGGCGATAACGGATCACCCTATCTTAACCTAGATTTACCTTTGAAAAATTTTATGGGAGACCCATTAACCAGTATGGAATAAGAAGGGGAGGTGATACATTCTTTGAGCCATTCAATGAACCTCATCGGAAGGCCTACTGCTTCTAGAGTGTTAAGAATAAAATCCTAATGAATAGAATCATAGGCTTTTTAGAGATCCACTTTGAAAGCACACCTCTTGTGAGCATTAGAAATGTGGTAGTTCTTGAAGATTTCTTGTGCTAAAAGAATATTGTCCCCTATTCGACGATTCTTGATAAATGCACTTTGATTAGGGCTAACTATAAGAGGGAGAATTGGGCTGAGTCTATTTGCTAAAATTGTAGCAATAACCTTATAGAGCATATTGCAACAAGAGATGGGTTTAAAGTCTTGGACAGTGGATGGGTGAGCTGTTTTAGGAATAAGTGATATGAATGTGGAATTGAGATCTTTGAGGAGTTTGTCATGGAGGAAAAAATTTTGAATAGCTCCAGTAACTTCATTCCCGACAATAGGCCAAGCCTTTCTATTAAAGTGCCCATTAAAACCGGCAAGGCCAGGGGCCTTATTGGGATTAAGAGAGTGGAAAGCCGCTCGAATTTCTTGAGGTGAAACTTTAGCAATAACAGCTTGAGAAGGAATATCCTCAAGTGGATGAGGAAAAAGATGAGCTACAAACTCCTTGAAGGAGTGGAGATTCTTAACAGTCCCAATAGAGCCTTTGAAGTAATCTAGAAATTGAGATTGAATTTCACAAAGCCCCACAAACCTACTGCCAATTCCCACATCAAGAGAATGTATGGAATTACGGTTTCTATTGGCAAGGAGAGAATTATGAAAGAATTTAGTTTTTCGGTCTTCTTCCTTAAGCCATTTGATCCTAGAGGATTGTCTATAAAACGATTCCTAATCCTCGAGATATCTATAGAATTCTCTAATGGCCTCAGTCTCCCTAGCTAGCAAACGGGTAGGTCTAGGAGAATACTTCAATTGGTCTTGAATGTGATTCAAATTGGTATGACAGTTCTCGACTCTAGCATTGATATCCCCAATCTGACCAGAGTTCATAAGTTTGAGATCTTGCTTGACTTTCTTCAGTTTATTCACTTCCCTAAACAAGGGAGTTCCTATAACAGGGTAGGCCCAAGCTTCCTTGACAATCCGTAGGAAATTAGGCTGATCTGCTAAAAAGTTTAAGAATCTAAAGGGGAAGAATGCTTCGGCTTGTTCCCAATCGACTTAACCACTAAAGGAGAATGATCAGAAATATGAGGGTTATGGATTACACAATGAGAAGATGTGAACCGAATGCTCCAAGTAGAGTTGATAAGAGTCCTATCTAGCTTACGAGCTGTAAAGGAATCACCTAAATGTTTATTGGACCAAATAAACAGAGGACCATTGGAATTTAAGTCAAATAATCTATTATCCCCTACAAATTGCCTAAAATCATTTTGACTACTCATGGCAGAGACACTAGGACGGTCGGATTCCTGAGGATAAAGAATCGCATTGAAGTCACTAACAAACATCCACGGATTTTGACCAACAAACAAGGAAATGTTGAAAAAATCACTCCAAAGAAGCTTCCTATGGGTCGGATTATTGGCTCCATAAACAGAAGAAACTTGGAAGGAATCTGAACCATGTCTAGCATGAAGTTCCACATGAACAAACTGATCAGAATAGCTAAGGATAGAGCAAAAGAGGATTTCTAGGTTCCAAGCAATCAAAATCCTAGCATTAGACGAGTGAGTTAAGTTGCTAAAGCTATCCCATCTAGGAAACAAGTGCAGACTGAATTCAAAAAGACTGGAGATCTAATCGTAAATTCAACTAAACAAACAAAAGAAGCAGAGGATTTGTTAAGCAGAGGATCTAACTAATATTTGATATGTCTCATACTTAACTTCAGATTCATTTGTTTCAATATTAATGGGATGTTATGCCATATTTTGATATTTGTCTATTTTAAGTTCTATAGTTATATTGAACCAAGTGGGTTCATATCATGAAATTTATAATAACAAAACATTATATCACTAATGAAGTTGTTTACGTATTGATATTTAATATTGGGAAACAATTTTGAAAGACAAATTTTGTTGAGGCTTTAGAGATGATGTTTGAAACTTTGGAGCTAACACATAAAATTTTAAATGAATGGAAAAGAGTTAAAAGATGATTCAAGGCTTAATGTTCATATTTAAGGATGTCAAAGTGATAATTCAAACTTTGCAAAAATTGTTTGAAATCATTCAAGCAATGCCAAAGTATTCAATAGCAACTTAAAAGAGTAACAAGGCGTTAAATGAGATAACTTCAATCTTAAAAGGGAACTTAGAAAAAGTGCTCCAATTGTTGAGCTTTGGGTTTTGCTCATTTTTGTTTGCCTTTAAAGAAGATGAACAAAACAAATCTACTGTTTATTTCGTCTTAATTTAGTTTTTGCTAAATCACGAAGTTGGTTCTCAAGTTTCGTATTATTTACAATAATAAATTTATCTTTTATGTGAACCTAATAAATTAGAGTAGACCCAAATAAATAATTTAACAAATAAAACTTTAATTAATTACTTTAATTTATTTTTATAATAATTTATAGTAAACTAAAATAACTATAAGAATTGGAGTGAAACTTTTCTGTTTCCTCTTAACCTATTATAATTATTCATTAGTAAATTAAGTTATTTTTAACATCAAAATTTAATAAAATTCTTATATTGCATACTTAATTAAGCATATTTTATATTCAATTTTATAAATGACATTAAATTATATGTAAAAAATTAATTATTATTTTTTATAACAAATTTAAAGTTTTAAACTTAGGTTTGAACATATTTAGAAATTTCATTCGTAATTTAATTTCCGCATTCCCTTAAAATCTATAACCATGCCATGCATTGATTACAACTACAAATTAAAACTTTGGCCTGAAGTACGTCAGACTTGTACATGACGTTTATGGCAAATTTTATTAAGAAATGCTCAACTAAAACTAAAACCTTCTAATGAATTAGTTTTCTGATCATAATAAAGTTTCTGATTCCAAGTTGTATAGTGACATGTAAAAAGAAAAAGAAAATTTCACTGTAGAGAGACCATGCGGCCGTGTGCTCCCACAAAAGTTTGTTGCGTAGTCCAAATGAAATTGGATAAAACACTACTCAACCATGTAGAGCACGATTTTTACATGAAATCTCGAACAAATTCATGGTGTTTGAAGGGTTTTCCCACTGAAATAGTTCAAAGATTCCCTTTTCGATTTCTCTGGTCTCTTTAATGATAGTGCTCAAGCAAAAGCCTACAGTACTCAAATTCAATATCGCTCGAGTCTTTGTCAACTCCTCGTCTCCAAGGGCATGCAATTTATCTACAGCTTCTTTTGCGTGCTGGAGATAAGAGTTGATGGTGTTTTCCACTTCATCTTTGTCAGAATCTGAAACCCCATGAATGTTTGAGTTTGTAGATTTTCCAAGTTCAACATCGCTTGAGACATTTCTCGTTTCATGTTCCTTGTCAAGACATGATGCGGACTTTATAATTGTGACATCCTGAAAACATTTTACTAAGGAACCAATCGTGTCTGTGTAAGCTTCAAGGTCCCCATCTAAACTTTTAACATTCTCTTTCCAAGAAGCTCCAAATTTAGGTGATTCATGTTGAAGTAATTCCAGTGCATGAGCACTAAAGAGCAAGAGATCCACCAACCTTGATAAAGACCCTGAAAGCTTTCCGTAGCAAACACTATGAAAAGGCAGAAACCAGAAGTTGGGCTCCACCTCAGCTTCTCCAATGAATCTCCTTAGCTCACCAACTTCCAATCTCAATTTTCTTTGATTCTCTAGCAAGTTGGCTTTGTTATATTCTCCAACGCTTATTGAGCAAATGCAAGCATGCAAAGTTCCGAAAATTTTGGAGAGCTGAACTTTGGCTAGGGAAGAAGCTCTTTTTGGTTGAAAGAGAAGTTCAACCACGATTGAACAAGACAATCCAATGAAGGTCTCCACAATTCTTGCTATAGCAAATTCACTGGGTGGTCCAAAGTTTTTCCTACCCAATATTAGGACTGCCCCAATGACTGCTGAAAGTCCCCCAGCTTGTCCATACATTCTGCTGCGCCTGAGAAAACTGGTGACGATGAACCATGGGAGAAGAGAAATGAACCTTACAGGCAAGAACCTTTCAAAGATAAAGCAACCCAAAACTCCATAAACAGTACCTAACACTGTCCCTTGTGCTTTAATATTAGCAACTTTAAATGTTGCCTCTCTTGCTGAGGCCAGACTAATAGCTACCGGGAGTCCTGACCAGTAACCATTTTCCTTGCTATATATTAAACCAAACAAGACGGCTAGGCCTAAGGAAAGCGAGCATTTGAATGCTGACATCAATCTTATGGTGCTTAGGTTGATCCCACAGTTTTTCCAAATGTTTTTTAGGAAGCCAATTTCCTTACTTGAAGAGCTTATTACTTGATCATTTACTAGGAAGAAATCGGCCGGTTCTGCTGTTAATTTGCAGTGAAGAAGTTCCACGCAGAATAAGAAGAAAAGAGGGGGCAAATCTTGGTAGTTTGTTGGGATTGTTTGAAGAGTTTGGAGGAACCCAATTACGTTCTTAGAATTCGATTCAGGAACAGTTACCAGATCCCTATGCCTAAAGTTGTTGAAGTTTTTCAGGGTGAGACTAACGTGGTTCTGTAATTGAAGTAGAGCTTCCTTAAAACTTTCTTCAGCAACTACTGTTCTCAAAAGCAATGAATGGGTATTCGCTGTTAAAGCCATTTCCATTCCTCTTAAGGGTATCTCCATTTCTTCCAATCTCTCTCCTGGATTCGTATAATAATGGGGTTTAAACAACATAAATGGAAGCCTCTCCCATTTCGTGCTTTCCTGTTAAATAAAAGACACGAGGAATTAATATATATGTAATCAACCAGCGCAACAACATTGGACATGAACCTCTATAAACGAACTCTGGCTACTCACTAGTTATTAATATCATACTAAGAGGCAGAACAGTTAAAATTAACGACATCTATGAATTTCCGAATTGGTAGCTTACTTGGTAGCGGCTGACGCTCTGAACATATTTGACTCCGGCAGCAGCCAATTGCTTGGCTTGAGAAATATATGCCAAAGTCAAAACTTTGTCTTGAGAAAAAACTGCATTAGTATAGAGCTTCAGCCTCTCTGAAGAGGTTTCAGCGAACAACTTGCAGCTATGTTTCACCTGGAAGAACAAATTAAACTGATGAACCGCTAAGAAAGAGCAGGGAGTTGTACAAGGGACATGCATGCAATTCAAGGTTTTGAAAGTCAACTTCGTACGGACTTTTGTTGTTATTTGATACTAAAGAAAAATCAATCGTTTTCTCTGTTAATGTAGAGTAGTTGATAATTAATCGTCCGTAATTATTAAAGGAATATTTAAAGATTAAACCCTCGCATGGGGTGAAGCATTTCTAAGATATATTCCAGATGATTATTATTAGTACCTCCATTGATCACTATGATGCATGTTAGATGTTTAATTACCTCGCGACAAGCCAGTCCAGGATAGGGTAACAACAAGGCGATAACACAAGCAAAGACTCCTATAGCAGTACTTGCAGCTACATGCAAAGAGTGCATGACGGCCTCAGTTTGTTCCCCTTGGATATAACCTATAACATAAACGATAACAATCTGCCCAAGTGCAATACGCTTCGCCACCAAATGAGTCCCCTCTGGCAGTGTCACTGTGAACGCAGCCACAGCCACCGCCAAGGATATGGTTGCGGCGGTGAACCGGGTTGGACCGATCAGCCACAGGCTGAGCATAGCTGGGGCGACGCTCTGGACAGTAGCGTAGAGTGCTAGCCAGCATCCATGTAAGGTATCCCCCAAGGTGGCGTCAGTGACTATGAGGATTACGGTAACATAAGAGAACGCGGGAAAGGCTATTTGTCGTCGGAGAGATGATGGACCGAAGAAGGTGATGCAGCCTACTATGGTGCATGCGAGGGCGGTCCGGAAGGCGGAGACCAGGCAACATCGCCACACTGCCCTTGGATGGTCGGTCGTGGATAATGGCATTCTGCACTATCTGATCCGTACGTATATCTTATGTCTAAGTAAGGCTGAGATTGTGGAGTGTCTTAGGAAGGAGAGGTGGGGGTATTTGTATAATGGGGTAGGGTTAAGGATGACCTCTTGTACGAGGCAATAGTAGGGCCGATGTGCGAGTTAATGGGTGACGCGAGAGTTCACCGTGCATATTGGTGCTTGTCCGTACTTTGTAATGGGGTAACACAATTTCTCTATTAATCAATTGGCTTGGATGAACATCCTTGAAAGATGTATGAACGACTAATTAATTTATTCTTTCTTCTTTACAGTTCGATCAATCATCATTTCTTTTCCAGCTTGAATAATGAAAATACCAACAATCTTTATAATGAAATACCCAATTGGATTGCAAATTAGGTTGAATATGAACTAGGTTTTTTTCAACTTTATCTAACTTCAAATTGTTCAGAAGCTACTCGTACCAATTAGTCCATTTCTTGAAGAAATTATGAGCATGTGAAGAAATTATTAGCATGGAAGCACATTAGTTTGAGTTATGGAACATCTTTTGTAAAATGGCCACACGTTATTTGACTCCTAATTTCTATTTTAATATAAAACTAAATTGATTATGTTATAGTATAGATATAAATTTTATATTCAACAATTAATTAATCAACATAAAACCAAAAAGATTTTTTTTAATTAAGTAAAATACAATGCAATCTGAGTACTAAGAGTACAATAATGAACTACACTAAGATGATAACAAGATAAGCCAAAAGACTTAGCAAAGTATTAAGATTTAAAATTAGGGACTTTTCTTCTCTCTAAAAAGAAGTAAAGTAGGGTTTCATTTTTAATTTCTTTATCTCCAAATAGTATAGATGGTGGAGCTTATAACAATTCTGAAAAAGATAGTTACCTTTGCTATTAAAAACTTCATTATTTTAGTCGCCCACACCGTAATACTTAACCATTGGTTCATGATACAAAACAAATTGAAAAGAGTAAGGGAGTCATTTCAGACTGAAAAAAAAGAGTATTAACAATTAAAGAAGAGATGATTGTGAGATTCACTATCTTGATTACATAGCATACAAGCCACATCGTTTAACATAATAAAAGAAATTTTGTCCCTTGTCCAAATCCTAAGTTTGACAGCAAACCACAATATGAATGAAGCTTTTAGGAGGCACTTAGAAAACCAAACCAAATTTCTTTATATGAATATTTGTTGGCTTTTTATGAAGATCTAAAGATCAGATCTATTGGTAAATTTTTAACATTTGTGTCACATTTAGATAACAATATCTTCTTTAGATAAATCAGGAGAGTTGATAGGCAAATTATCTATAATAGAGGACAATACCCTAGGATGAGTAGGAGGCCAATTCTAGATGTTCTTTTTCATTATAATTCACTCTCTTAAGTGAGCTAGAAAACTAGTAGTAGTGGACTTGATGTTTAGGTGGATTGAAGGGATCCAGCTGGGTTGCAATTGTCAACCCACAACCAATTTCTTCTTTCATTTCTTATTATTACCTTCAAATCTACCTTAATCATTTCTCTTAACTTAAGTATCTCTTGAAGAGCCCATGATATTTGATTTTTTGTTTAATCATCCTAAATCTTTTCCCTCTTAAGAAAGTGTATGTGTATCTATTGAACCTATAAAAACTTATGATTCGAAAAGAATTTATGATCCTCTTAGCAAGGATCACTTTGTAGTTCATTATAAAATGAAAACCTAACCACCACTAGCTTTTGACAAACAGATCTCACTCCATTTGATTTGATCAAATTTGTAAGAAGGGACAAATATAAGCTCCAATAAATGTGTAAACTACTTAAAACTGAAAAAAAATTGTTTCTCTGTGACAAAAAAATGCTTTAGGCAACAGACACAAGTGTAATTATAAGTATAATTACCATTGCCTTTTTATTAAGGTAATATAATTCATATTGTTACAAGAAATGACAGTGTAATAAGTATAAGATAACAAAACTTTTTTATTAAGCAACAAAATAAAAAATGTTGCTTTAAATTTGATTAACACAACACATTAGTTTTAAAATATAGTAACAATATTAAATAGATATTGCAACACTTTTAAGTCTTTATAAGACAACAAAGTAAATTTTTTGAGGAAACAATTTATTATTTCATTATCAATATTATTTATCGTAAAATCAAATTCTTGTCAATATACAGGCAATATCTATATATACATTAAAAGAAATATATATATATTAATGTATGTCTTAACTGAGTACTACTATCAATTGTAAACGTTAAAAAAAATTGCAAATATATATAATATATAGTCCATAAGGACTTGTAAAATTCAATCTTTTAAGATATTCAAAATACAAAAGCAAAAACCAAGAAACTAAAATATTCATCTACAATAGCTTCCTCCATTTTATATGGAATATAAGTAAATTAATCTAAATACTAAAAAAAACTAATATGTATGGACACTCCAAAATCCTTTACCAAGTTTTAGTTACTCCTCCCGAAGATATGCATTAGTCTTGCCATTCAACTCCAAAATCCTTCACCAAGTAGTAGTTGCTTCCTCCTGAAGATATGCAAGAGTCAAAAGTTTCTAGGCTTGCCATTCAACTCGTTGTTCAATGATGTGACTATGATTTTCTTCCTCTCGAAGATATGCATTAGTAAAAAATTTACACATAATGAATGAATGCAGTTACAATCATGTGTACATGCCTTAATCACATTATTAAAGAGGGGGATCCCATTCAACATAAATAAAGCTTGATGCACTACACAACACTTTAAGATCTCATTAGATGATAGTTAAATGTTAAACAGATGAAAAAAGTTTAGTGTATCAATAGCTTTAGTTCAAAAAAGTGCTCAATTCATGCATGTGATATATTGCTCAACTTGGAAGAAGTAAGACATCAAATAATCAAGATGGCTTCATTATGACATATGTATAATTATGCTCAACATTGAATATAATTCATAAAAGAGTCCTAATAAAGTTCCTCTTGCCACCTTAATGAAGTTTCAATATTTATTTATAAAGTAATGTAAGCAACAGCAACATATTTTCACAATGAAGAGATGAAAATACAAACTATAATAATATGGTCAACTTAGCAGCCTAATAAGCCAATGTAGTACCTTACCAATTTTTTCATGAATAAAACCAACAAAAAGTTAGAGGATACCATAACTAGTTGATAATCCTTTTAAATTCTTTGATATCTATAGCATTGAACTAAAAGAAATATTTATGTTAAGATATAATATGGTCAATTGAAAAGAGAAAACTTGTATACCATGTCAATGGTAGTATTTCCTAATTAAAATTTTCCATAATTTGTCTTTAGTTTTTCACATGCTCCTGCAACAAGGTAAAAAAACGAGAAATCAGTTACTTTTCTAACAATTAAAAAGACAAGTTAAGTACTTCTCTAACATTGAAATTAAGTTAAAGTTATAGGATAAAGCTTTGTTGGGATAGATTATGGTTCTAACTAAAAGCCAAACGTTGTTTGTTGAATGGCCTAATTTTCATGCCTGATTCAAGTAATACTAGATGACAAGTAATTTCTATATATTGGTTTGGGATCAATTCCCTCAACTAAAAGTGAAGGTCCTATAACATGGAGAAGAAAAAGTAATAAGAACAAACAATAGACTTCAGGAAACAAGCAAATAATATGAAGGAATATGACTTTTAACACTCCTAATAGACAAAATGTGAGTGAGATAGAAGTCAATGTTTAATTCTTGTGAAACATAAAAGAACAAGCATTAACACAACTTCATGCTAGCAAATAAAAGTTAAGAATATATATATATATATAGAAGGTAACAAAATAAAATATAAGGAGGAAAAGAGAATGGATTATTATTAGAAAATTAATTTAGAGCATTAAAAAATGGAAAAGGTGATTGAAGATCATAAAAGCTCTAAGCCATCTCATAGAATTGCTGAGATTAGATTGTTGTTCCTAAAATTTTCATTTATGTAAATATAAAAAAGATCATTAGATGTTTCCTAGAATTTACTTGTATATAATTATTTGTATATTGATTACATAAATGAGAGGGCACAGTTGGTTCGTAACTAATAAGCAAAGTAACCTTCATGCTTTGCTCCTGCATGTCCTTCAAGATGATTTTCAGACCTAAGATTAATCTTGATGTTTTGCTCTTGCATGTCCCTCAAGATGATTTCCAAATCTAACAAGTATGAAGCATGGTTAAAGGGAGCAAGATGACATAGAAGTTTGTATTTAGACTATAATTTCCTTACCTTTGGTTACTGGAGAAGCGTGGAGGGGATGATCGCCTTAGAGACCTCCAGAATCACCCAACCCTAATCGAGTAAAACATGAAGAAACAAGTCTTTACCCCTTTCACAAAGCATTGTCGATTACGGGGGTTTAAGCTTGAAAAGTTGTCATGTCTTGAGGTCTTAGGTGTCATCTTTTATTTGGTTTGTTCAGAGTTGTTGACTGCTCTCCAAACGTTCTTCTTCTCTTTTATTATTATCATCAATCAATTTATTTTAAAAAAATTAATACATAATAAATGGCCAATTTAGGGATATGTGTATATATGACAGTACTTTTGTATATTTTAGAATAATTGCATCATTTGGTTTAATTTTACTAAATAAAAATTGATGGGTATACTTAATAGCAAATAGAGAAATTTTTTATATTAAATAGACATTAGTAAGTAACTATATAAATAAATATATAACATTAGAAAATATCCTTTAGTAAATAGATGTCTAGTACTATAGCAAAATTTCAGATGTTGCATGTACAATAATTTATTGCAATTTTTTTAATTGTGTTGCCTTTTCTTATATGTAGCAACAAATTAATATTGTCATTTCCTTTTAAGATTATTAAAGGTAATACTTTAAAAATTGTTGCCTTGTATTAATTATTAGCAACACATTTTTAAATTGTTGCAAACATGACGTTACCTAAAGTACTTTTTGTTGTAGTGTTGCTTTGTTATAAATGACAACTTTCTATTATTTCAATTTCCAATTCTCTTTTGCACTAACTTAAATAACGCTAAGTATTCATATTATGTTAGTCTAGATGTGGTAACAGGGACATCAAGCATCTTAGAGGAGGTTTCTCAAGTTTGAATCTCACTAGTTATTTAATCAAATTTTCATATTCTTGATTACATATCAAAACAAAAAGGTAGATTTTATTAGAGATGATTGAAAGCCCTAATATTCAATTTAATTCTTGGAAGAAATTTAAGAACACCTCAATGGATTCAATGTTAGGTTTTCTAAATAGTATTAAATCATCTACAAAAGAAAGGTTGAAAAGATTAAGATAGTTATAAATGTTGCAAAATTTGAAGTTTCTATGTTTCTTAATGTAGCCAACGATCAAACTTATAAGAGCTTCAATATAGTAGTGACTAAAGATGTTAGGCCCCAAAATTTTGTTTTCCTGAAGTTATTAAGTATGAATTTATTTGATTTATGATTCATGGTATAGTTTGATTTTATTGAGAATATTCTTGGAAAATTTTGGATTTAATTGAGTTTAGTATGGAATAGTGTTTTTGGAGAGTAAAAATGTTTAAGGGTAAAATGGGCAAGACCCTTAAGTTATGATGTTTAAGCTTACCAAGGAGGGGTAATAGGGTAATTGTGCCATGTTGTAGGTTAAGAAATTAAAAGAAGAAAAAGAAAAGGAAAAGAGGAAATAGAAGGAAGAAGGGAGAAGAGAAGGTCGTGAGAAGAGGAAGAAGAGGAAGAAATAGAGGAAGCTCGTTTCAGGCGATTCCGACCGATTTCAAGCATTCTCCAGG
>JANZLF010000008.1:36376040-36390918 GCA_026546835.1 Erythroxylum foetidum | reverse complement strand
ATGTCGTGTTTATGTCTACCAAATTTTAAAAATTGGTGTATCCTCGTATCCGTGTCTATGCTTCTTATACATGTAGTTTCAAGCTAGAGAGGATATGCAATAAAAAGTAAATGCAAAAACTTCAACACGTCATGGGCAATGGAGCTCAGAAGTTTCCATCTCGGCTGAATTTAATACTTGAACATTCTAAAGTCTTTTTGTAAATAATTATAAATAAAATGGTGAATGTGACAAGCTTGTAGTGAGGTCGACACCCACTTTCGTCAACTCCTCGGCTTTTATGTATCTGTTCAGGTAAATGAAAAGGCAGCAGGACACGACTCCGCGTCCTGAAACCTAACCCATTCTGCCAATCAAAAACCCAAAGCAAAACTAGTAATCAAAGACTTTAATGGCGGACCAACATATACAAAATATATCTGTTGAAAATTGTTAACCCAACACAAAAAGGTGACTTGGATAATCACTGGACAATATCTCCATTGGACAATTCCTGGTGAAATTGTAACGTATACCGATAATGATAAGCACTAAATTCAGAGATCATTTATCCTACTATTGGTGATAACAATAGTGGCTTTGGTGATGACTTCGACGATTCTATCCGCCAACTCAGGTTTCGACGATGTTTATTCATTTCTATGGACCAGTAATCAAATGACTACCGTAACCAATTGCTAACTTCAGGACGCAGATGAGTTAGTAAAAGACTCTTTTGACTTAAGTAAAATCACGAGTTTGAACTGTTTTAATGTATGCAACAGTTTAAAATTTGAAGTCAAAATTTTACCTTTTGTAAGAAACTTACCCGACTCGAGTAGAGATTAATCGGAGAATAGATAACTTTAAGGTACTTTTTGATAATTGAGACCCTCCTAAGACACCTAATAGGTAACAAAAAAATTAAAAAAAAAAGTAACCAATTGCTATTCTGTACAACCCCTTTCTAATCCTTTTGCTCAGTAGGCTTCATACAGGGTCATCTAGTTAAAATTTAGCAAGCCCATGACTTCAAATCCTTAAATAACTACAACACAGGAGTTGGGTCTAAGTTAAAACGACGTCATTGTTTGCACAAACTATTCAAAATTAGTAAGCACATAAAAATGCACAAGCGCTCAAAAACATTTTTTGCACAAAATATTAAAAATTAAACATTTATTTATTAGATGGAAAACAGCAAAGATAAGCCTCTCCTTTTTCGAAGGCTGCCTCAGCATCCTCTAAAATCCTAAATCGCACGGTAGAGGAAAAACCAACATTGTCACCCATAGCCCAGCCCTTGGAGGTTCCCATATATGATAGATGACCGTTACAAGAATAATAATAAATGCTCAGAGCAATCACTAATGTGCCATAGTCACAAATATCTTTACGCTGGAGATACTAAGATGCACAAACAAAGGCTATGCTTGGACGATTTTAGAAGGGGCGGCTTTCAGGATCATAAAAACTGGCAATCAGAGCTATAAAAATCCATACCATTAGGATGCTAATTACAGCAGTTCTCAACAGTTGGTCCCACTCATTATCCATGACAATATCAGTCTGATAATTCGGACTTGGCAAGGACAGATCATCTCCACCATCACTAAGATGCTCATAATCTATTTCCATTGTATCTTCTCTGAAATCTGCATGCCGGGTTGCATGAATGCTAGTGGTTGAGCATATCTTACAGGCACAATTGCCACCAAGATATGATGGGAGTTGCTGAAGGTACTCGGATAGAACCCTGTGGTACATGCTCCCTTCAATTCTTAATTTCTTACGGGTGACTGGTTTCAGAACCTGAATGGGAAAAGCAAAATGCACATGAGACAGCACATGTAGGCGACTTTTAACTGAAGCTGCAATCTTCCTTCCCACTAAACCCAAGAAAAAGAAACAAAGGGAAACAAAGAGCATGAGACGATATGCTTACTTGAATAAAAGTCTGAGCAATGACTCGCACAATTGGAGGAAGTCGTATAACAAGAAGATGCCCAAGACGGTTAGGGAAGTTCTCTTGCAAAAGAGTACAACAGGATCTCATCATTTGCATTGGAATTCTCAATGGGGTGATTCCATCACAATCTACAAGGACCATGATTTGAGGATTCTCTTTGTCAACTAAATGCAGGATTCCGTGTTCAACCTGCGATACTGGACCATTGCATATCCATATTTGTTATTAAAAACTGAACATAGCACAAAAAGAAGTGTAGGGATGCAAAAGAAGGAACATAAAATTTTCCCCAAGACCATAGGCTAAAGGCTAGCATCAAAACTCCAAATTTGACACCAAGAGCAACTGTGAAGCTGGTACTAACAGCTTCTTCATACCATCCTATCATTGAGAGCACTCTTAATTCATTATATAACGGATAGTGGCTGCAAAAATAGCCTCTCCAACATAGAAAGGAAGAAAAATTATACTAGCCTAAAGCAGCAATGCTAGAGCTACTTGCTTTGACAAACATATTAATAGCTATTTGGATGAATTGCTGCATTACTTGCATAGATATGAACCAGATATTAGACTCCTCAGCATTCATTCCTTGCTCTCCTGAATAAGATAAATGCTTCGGCCAACTTATCTACTTTTTACATGCACCGAAAACAGCCTTTGTATTGAGAATATGAAGAGGAGAACCAGTAATTTCTTGAAAATCAAATCTATAAGCAGTAATTTAATCACCAAAGGAAGAAGACTTACTGACTGCTTGAGCAAAACGAGGTCTTGCATCAGATGACAAGTCAAGACAGGCTTGTCCTAATCGTATGATAAGGCAAGGTCGGTTCTCCAAATCAAATCCATGCCAGAATACCATACTTGTCCACATCTTAAGCTCTTGTTCTGATAGGATTCTATAAGTCTCTCTCCATCGGATTGTCTTCTTAATTGAAGATAACAAGTATGAAAAATCCCCATTGGCAGCAGTAAAAAATCTTGAGAGCTCATCATCATCAATTCTGCAAAAGGTCTATGTCATGATCTGCTGCATCATGGCTGTATAATGGTTTCCAAACTAGCCACAAAAGTGAGGACTGTGCCTCAGTAAAATAAAACAAAGGCCGACAGCTTAGGAATAATTATATGACTAATGAAACTATCGAATCATAGAAATCTCTATCAAAGGATAGAATCAGAGAAATCAAATTAATGTTAAAGGGTTAATTCTGTGTCTTTGGCTACATGGAGCTACCCCTTTGAGCTGAATTAAGGACAACAAGTAGATAGGTGCATATACCAACTTTGGACTGGCCTAATGAAAGTGAAATTGTATCCAAAACCCATTTTTTTCATCTCCGCTGTTTTACTTCCTTGTGGAATATCTAATAGAAAAAAGGGAAATTGATATCTTAGAAATTTGTTGGTTAATGCATATACATTTTTTAGTACGCTCAAAAAAACTTTCTGGATTGAACTTTGGTTCTGGACTGAACTTTAATCCAGCTTTGTTCTTTCTACCTCCCAAATACATAAATGTTAATAAGCATGCATCTAGTTAACAATATAGAAAGGGAGCATTCGATGTTTAAAGTCAAATTCATTTGACAAAGAAATTTGTTATTCAAATTAGGTTAATGGAAAAATTATGAAAATACAGAGAGAAAAGGAAAAGAAAGGAGAGGGAGATTAACCTAGAGAGGGAAAAGAAACAGAGCATTATGAAACGAAAGCTACAAGGCTATAAAGGAAAATCAAAAACTGCATATAAATTTTCTCAAAATTGGGATACAGGAAAAGTGCTCATCATTTTATAAGGAAAAACCTTCTCTCAAATGTAGAAAAATCGAGCATTTGAACATAAATTTCAAATTTGCATTTTCTATGAGACGTTTTTCAAGAATTACCCAGTTTTATTGATGCAAATACCTTAAAGTTTATAAGCCAAGTAAAAGAGAACAGATGGTGCAATATATTGTTCTTGTTACTTCTCACAAAAATGTAGAGTTGTCATATTTAATTTATACCAAGTTTTCCTTGCTACATAGAAATTAATAAGTTGTTTATATTGTCCTTAGGATGTTTAGGACTTGCACTTATTTAAAAAGAAAAAATTCTTATTAGAATAAAATAAAGTCATGGTAGATTCCTAGGGATTGATTGTAATTTATGCATAAGTTATAGGCTTAGTCAACTCCATAAAATAGGAAAATTAGCTGTATGATTTTTTCCTTTTTTAGCATCTTGTACTGGCTATAAGATCTGTACATGTACACTATTGAAAATATAGAATACCATTTTTTTCTTCGTATGGTATCAGAGCAGGAACTTAATCCCTAAAACTCCCCTTCATGAAAAAAAATCTTCTAGGACTTATTCCGTGGAAAGATTGAAACCCAAGCCCCTCACAATGTCAAAAGTTACTTCTAAACCAGCCCCTCTTATCTCTAGGGTTGCTGAAAATCGTGGCCTCACCTCTGACTCCCATTCTATCCCGATAACCACCAAATGTCTCCATGGAGACAATTTCCTACGTTGGTCCCAATTAGTGCAGATGTATATTCGGGGGAGAGGAAAGATTGGGTATTTGACTAGTTATAATAAGGCGCTAGATGTGAAGGTCCTTTGCAACTTGGGATGTAGGAAATTCCATGGTTATGGCATGGATTGTTAATTCCATGGATGAAGACATTACTTCAAATTATATGTGTTATTCAACTGGCAAGAACTCTGGGATAATATTCACCAGATGTATTCGGACCTTGTATGATCAATCTCAGTCGGACCTAGTATAATCAATCTCAAGGTGTATAAATTGAAACTGAAACTCGGGGAAACTAGACAAAGGGAGACAATGTCACCAAATATTTCAATATCCTGAAAAGAATATGGCAGGATCTAGATGATTTCAATGACTATGAATGGAAATCTTCGGATGATTAGACAATCACCACAAAAAAATGGTAGAAAATGATCTCAACTAAATATTTCTTGCTGGGCTAAATATAGAATTTGATGAAGTAAGGGGAAGGATAATTGGTTGTGGTCCTCTTCCTTCACTTGGAGAAGTATTTGCTAAGTCCGAAGGGAGGAAAGTCGTCGGAATGTTATGCATGGTAAGGAGTCTGGGGCATCAATTGAAAATTCTACCCTGATTGTAGCAGCAAATGCAAGCAGAACAGTCCACAAGGGTTAAACAGCCAACAATCAGCATAGAGCAGAGGACAAGCCATGGGTATGGTGTGATTTCTGCAATAAACCTTGCCATACATGTGAGACTTGCTAGAGAATTCATGGCAAACCTGCCAATTGTAGAGTAACAAGTCTGGAGATAGAATTGCTCATGCAAATGAGGCTGATTCAAGTCCCTTTAGTAAAGAACAGATGGATCATCTCCTTAGGCTGCTAAAGACCAATTCCCTTTCTAGTAATCCTAATGTTTCTCTTGCTCAAACAGGTAGAGAATCTAATGCCTTTTCCTGCCATTTTACTTCCGCACCTTGGATTACTAATTCAGGTGCTTCAGATCACATGACAAACCTTCCTCATGTTTTTCATTCGTACTCACCTCGCTCTAGTGATAAAAAGGTCAAAATTGCAGGTGGAAATTTGTTATTTATTGCGGGGAAAGGATCTACAAAAATTTCTGAAAAAATCACCCTTAAATCTTTTCATGTCCCCAATCTTGCGTGTAATCTCTTATCAATGAGTCAACTATCTAAAGATAATTGCCATGTTATTTTTTTCCAATTCTCACTGTGAATTTCAGGACATGAACATGGGGATGATGATTGGCAGTGCTAGAATGTTGGATGGTTTTATTACTTTGATGAAAACCTTCTCAAGAATAAACAAGGTCAAATCTTGAGTACTAGTATGAGTTCTCTTTCTGCTTGTGAAAAAAATTATGATTTGGCATCTTACATTAGGACATCCTAGCTTTTCATATTTGAAATTCTTGTTTCTAGATTTATTTTAAAATGTGGATTGTTCATCTTTTAAATATGAAAATTGTCTTTTATCAAAATGTCATCGTTCTACTTACAATCCAAAACCATATTGTGCCTCAAAACCATTCAGTTTGATTCGTAGTGATGTATGGGGTCCTTCAGGAATCACCACATATTCGGGGAAAAGAAATGGTTTGTAACTTTTATAGATGATCACACTCGATTCTATTGGATATATTTGATGAGTGATAAATCTGAGGTAGAGAATGTTTTTACAAACTTTTTTCATATGATTGAAAACCAATTTCAAACAAAAATAAATATAATTCATTATGATAATGGAACATAATATTTCAATCATTTTTTGGGGAATTTACATCAATCTACTTGTATTGACAGTCCGTAACAAAATGGCATTGTAGAAAGAAAAAATAAACACATACTTGAAGTTGCACGTGTTATTATCTTTTCAAGGAATGTACCTAAATACTAATGGGGGATGCAATTTCAACAGCCTACTCATGTGTTAAAATATACACCACCTTTAGAGTGTTTTATAAAATTTTATTCGGAATGAGACTCTTTTCTGATTTACCCTTAAAAATTTTTGGGTTCATCGTATTTGTCTTCGTACCTATCAGACTTTGATCTAAACTTGATTCTAGGGCAGAAAAATGTGTGTTTATTGGATATGCACCAAATAAAAAGGGATATAAGTGTTATAATCCTCGAACAAAATTTTTTTTGTAAGTATGGATGTCTCTTTTGTTGAAAGTCAACCATATTTTTAAAAAAAATTGTCTTTAGGGAAAGATAGGAAATGAAGATCAGTTTTGGAAAACATCTATTCCACTGCCTAACATGTTTTTTTCCCAAACACAATAATGAAGAAGAGGAAAGTACTAATCTATCAATGTCAAACATAGATGATTTACAAGCAAAGGGAGAAATACTAGGACAAGAACATGTTAATCCTAGCTCGGAGCTTCGTGTTTATGCTAGGAGACGTACTCATCAAAATAAAGATCTATCCACTACTTTAGTGCAAGACCAACCACTATCTTCGGGCGATGGTTCATCCAACACTTCAGGTAATTTTGATCCATTCCTTTGACAAATCCAACTCGTACTATTGTTAATCTTGATGTCCCTATAGCAATTAGAAAGGGAGTCCGAACTTGTACCAAACATCCCATTGCTAAATATGTGTCTTACCATCGACTTTCTACTTCTCATAAAGCCTTTACCTCAGATATCTCTAATTTTTTTATCTCGAGAACCATTTAGGAAGCCTTAGATAACTCGGATTGGAATTTAGCAGTTTTAGAAGAAATGGATGCTTTGGAAAAGAATGGGAGTTGGGATATAGTTGATCTACCAAAGGAGAAACTGGTAGGATGTAAATGGGTGTTTACAATTAAGTGTAAAGTTGATGGTAGTGTAGAGCAATACAAGGTACGGTTAGTGGCAAAAGGATTTACACAGACACATGGTATTGATTACCAAGAGGCCTTTGCCCCGATTGCAAAAATTAATTCAATTCATGTCCTGCTTCCATTAGTTTTTAGCTTTGACTGGCCTTTACATCAATTATATGTAAAAAATGCATTCCTTAATGGGGACTTGGAAGAGGAAGTTTTCACGAGTCTACCACCTGGTTTTGAGAAAAATCATGGTGAAGAGAAAGTGTGTAGGCTGAAGAAATCACTGTATAGACCCGAACAATCTCCTAGAGCATGGCTTAAGCGATTTGGAAAAACCGTAAGGGCCCATGGATATACGCAAAGTCAAGCAAATCATTGCTATTTTGAATGTTTGTGCTGATGACATTATTTTAACAGGTGATGACCTTGATGTACTCAAAAGACTCAAGAAGGCCCTTGCTGAAGAATTTGAGATCAAGACTTGGGAGCTTTGAAGTACTTCCTAGGAATGGAGTTTGCTAGATTTAAAAAAGGTATCTTTGTCTCTCAAAGGAAGTACGTACTAGATCTTCTTAAAGAGACAGGTCTACTCGGATGTAGGGGGCTAAACACCCATTGACCCCAATGTGAAACTTCAACACGTCAAAACAAAGGTGAATAGAGAAAAATTTCAGAGATTAGTTGGTAGAATAATTTATTTGTCGCATGCTCATCCAGACATAGACTTTACATTGAGTATGGTAAGCCAATTTATGCACTCTCCGGGTCCAGAACACTTTGTGGTCATGTATAGAATCCTAAGATATTTAAAAAGTGCACGAGGGAAGGGCTTACAATTCGAAAGAAATGGTCACCTACAAATTGAAGTATACACAGATGTAGATTGGGCTAGAAGTAAAATGGATAGAAGGTCAACATCTGGATATTGTAGTTTTATTGGAGGTAATCTTGTTACTTGGCGAAGCAAAAAGCAGAATTTGGTAGCAAGAAGCAGTGTTAAAGCCAAATTTAGATCAGTTGCTCATGGAATTTGTGAAGTGTTGTGGATTAAAAGGATCTTAGATGAATTGAAGGTCATAAGTATTTCTCCCATAAAGGTGTACTGCGATAATAAAGCTACAATCTCAATAGCTCATAATCCTGTTCTCCATGATAGAACCAAGCATGTTGAGGTAGACAAGCACTTCATTAAAGAAAAGATAGAGAATGGACAGATTTGTATGACTTATATACCTATTGGTGAACAGGTTGTAGATGTTCTTACAAAAGGGCTGCCTAAGAAACAATTTGAGAAGTTGATTGGCAAGCTGGCTATGGAAGACATGTTCAGACCAGCTTGGAGGGAAGTGTGGAAAAGATCTACTGCTGATACTTAGAATCGTGGCAGATTCTTAGGGATTGATGAGTTGTAATTTACGCATAAATATAGGCTTAGTCAACTCCACGAAATAGGAAAATTAGTTGTATGATTTTTTTCCCTTTTTAGCATCATGTACTGCCTATAAGATCTGTACATGTATATTATTCAAAATATAGAATACCATTTTTTTTCTCCATAATTAATTATATTTTGAAAATCTTAATTTGAATTGTCTTGCTATTAGGATTAGGGTTCCAAAAATTTTTCTGTATATATGTAACTCCTTGATGAAAGATTTTTGAGTTGTCAATCTAGAAGATATAATTCTTTTTTCTAATAACGATTCTTAAATCCTAGAGTTATTTATAGTCTTTTCATTCTAGGGGTAATTCCTAATTTTTTAATCTTAGGAGTGATTCCTAAACTATCCCTTTTCTTGGGTTCTTTATGCAGACCTGAAGTTTCAGAAGTCCATACCAAATTTTCAGACCTGAAACTCAAATTCCAGAAACTAAGCAAAAATTCAGCAACCCAGACTTTCTAATTGTCATGAGTTTTATTAACTAGTTGAAATATCTTCTATTTGTTCAACACCATTTCTACAACTAAATAGGCCCTTGGAATTTCTGAATAGATAGAGAAAATCATGAAACTTGCAGGATGGATAAATATTGTTGAATACCTTTCAGGTAAGAAAATCCCTTGATTTTCTAACTCTTTGTGGAGTTGCACCAACCAATTTTCAGAGGCTACACATCGAGGCACCTCATCACTCCTGTAGATCGCATGAAACTCGTGAAGTTTTGTAATAGTAGAATTAACACATTAGGATTAACTCCTTAAATACCCAATAAGATAAGGTAGCACAATCTTAAAGTTCAAATATGGGAAAAGCATTTAAAGCTAACTGCAAGAAGAAAATTGGATCAGCAAAAACTCAATAAAGAAAGTCAAATTAGTAAGATATCAAAATTAGCTCTTAAAAATTACATAAACTTGCCAACAAGTATGCAAACCAAGCAAAATTCAATATGAAAGAGCAAACCTAAGTTTAACTTTATCTAGCTATTAGAATTGTTAAACTCTCACACTAAAGAGGAACAATAAATAAGGAATATATACAAGAATATTTCCCTAACTCAAAGTTTTAAAATTTTGGGTTGAGATATAGTAATCCTATTATATATGAACCACTCCGACCAAAAAGAAATTTACAAAAATTTAACATGTTATCAAATTCACCCTAATCTGTTGATTGACTTTCCTACAGATGTCTGGTCTTGCAAACTTCACGCACTAGATGTAGAATGATCCCAATAACCCAAAGTCTTAAAGTTTTTGGAGAAGATATCGTATATGGACCACTCCTCTCTTAAATGGAGAATTATGAAAATTTTAGCACTAGCCATTAAAAATTTATATGAAGTCAATGAAAGATAACTAGGAAATATTTAGTAAGAAAGCATGTCAGATATCCAATACCAAATTACCATATGATGGTTAGTCCAAGTCATCTAACATGCGCCATAGACATCCCTTCTAAGCTAGTGAAGGAATGATGTTTGTCTACAGAGAAGTTTTAGAAAATCTAGGAATCAAGGTCCCAACGCATTGCAAAGTTCTAAATTACCACAAACTTTATAAGAGTGAAAGAATTTTAAATATACTTGGGAAGATCGAAGTAATCAAGTAGGAAGCAAATATGAAAAGTGCCAAATACCTCCTTAGTTAATGACCAGGTAGCTTAGCAATTAGCCATACAAAAAATTTTGGTTTGTACAATAGAGATAATTTTAAAAGATTCTGATTCCTAAATCCTATAAAAATCCGAGTGGATCTACTTTCAAACAGACACAAACTACACTTGGAGCTAATAACAAATTTATACTTGTGAAGAACAAATACATCATTACATGATACCAACAAAGTAATATGTAAAACAAGTTCTTCTATAAGTTGAATATGTCAATTCAATCATTCTAACAAGGAACCATCATACATACTTTTTTCTCAAAATATAATCACAAATTTTGTCATCAAAGTATTCAAGTGGAAAAACTATATGGACATCGTAAAAACTTAGAGAAAAAGCCACTATCTGCATTCACAAATCAACTGTCAATTTTTCATAAATAGAACACATAGAATACATTTTGTCTCAGACAACATTATAAGTGTTATACCTTTCATCATTCGTAGAAGGTACAGAAGGTGAGTGAGAATGTGTCTCTGAATGAGCACTCGAATCACTAGCAAGGTCTGAGGTTTCAGTATTGAAATTATGTTCATTAGAGAAGGCTGTTGCAATCGATAGGACCAATAATGGTCTTGAGAACATCTGGAATCATGCAGTAAAGTAAGCATATAAGATAAATGTCACATGTATAGGAGTTAAAAGACATTTCAAAGCAATTGCTCAACGTGGATAACTAGTGGGTAAGTTTTAACCATTTAATCTCTGGTAGAGAAAATTTAGGACAAATCCTATGATAATGCAGGATATTTAGCAATTGAAATGTGTAATAGCCTATGGCCGGAAAACAGTCAATTACATGGCAATAGTTTCTGTGAATTAAAGAAATTAACGATATGGCATTGAAGTGAGATAAGCACTAAGATGCATGACAGCAAAATATTTACATAGATAATGACTAACTAATGAAATAACAATTGACTAAAATATAATTGAATTTGTTCTACACTTGTCCAGGAGAAAAAGCAGTATCTCGGCTAAAACTGATTTTAGGATGCAGGAAAACAAATAGCATAAGATGAGCTGCAAAATAACATCAATGGTTGTCATGTAATGAAAGGTTAACAGAATTAAGGTGAGGTTTGGATGCAAGAATCATGAGCATAAATGGCTCAATAGCAAAGAAAAGATATTAGGATTTGTTAACAGATAGTTAACGCAGTTCTCCTTAATATCACTGACCCATTTTGATCCTGGATTTTTGAATTCCAATTCTGGTTTTAATGAAATTAGTATCCCAATTCCAATTCACATAGATGAAACAAAATTTCATTACTTCAATAAAACCTGAGTTTTTTTTATAATTACAATTTCTTACTTCTACCCTAAGAATTGGAATTATGTCAATTATGTCTGAGTACCTTCAAATAAGATCAAGAATTGGGATTCCAATTCTATGCCATAGATAGACAGAATTGAAATTGACAGCCTCAATCCATCCTAATTTTAATTCTGAAGGCTCTTGGGAAAACATGGCACATGTAAAAGGGCACAAAATGTTTTCCACTTCAATAAATGATAAAAATTCGTAAAAAAAATAGTTAAAACTGTGGTTTATTAACAAAATGCTTTTATCCCTCAACTCAAATCCAAAACTGCCATACTGAAACAATGTAAAGAGGTGTAATCAATAATGAAGGGGTATCCTAGTTATTAGAGGCTGTCAGTCCTCTCTCGTATAGTTAGGGCTGTGTTACAAATAAAAAATTAACTCAGTTTGTTTTTCGTTGCTATCTAGCCCTTTGGTCAGCATGCATGTTTCAGTTAATATTCCAGGCACAAGGGAAAGTAAGAGTAGCTTTTATGCACCTAAAAATGAGTCAAGAAGCCAATTTGATTAGAAAATAACAGAATACCAACTCCAAGAAGAAAGGCCACACATATCTTTAACGCTAAAGCTACCACAGTTTATTTAATTCATAAATCAGAAAGTGTTAATACGTAAATCTCAGTGATTCCGCAGATATCCCTCCAGCTTCTTTGTGAAGGATACACTTAAAGTTGAATTAAGAAAGAAGAGAACATGTATCTACCAAAAAGATTCTAGTTTTTACATAATCATGGAGCAGCTAACAAATACTAAGCGTTTCATAACTGATAGCAATAAATTTAAGAACAACCTGCACGCCTTCTATGCATCCCTTGAATGGAACCCATTTCTGAATCCACTTTAAAGGTGGGTAGCAAAGAAACTGCAACACCTGGATACCGCGCCAGACAAGTGGACACTTTGATTTAGAAATCCTACGAACTGTTTCTAGTGCTGCAAGTTTTAGTAAAAACAATGCCGCGTTGCCAAATGCACCACCACTATTTATGCCATGGCTTAGTGAAGTTATACGCTTATATGCACTTTGAGGAAATCCTTCTGGACCAGTGGTCAGTAGATTTCTCCGATAAAACTTTTTACTATTAACAATGGGTGTATGTTTAGAATTCCTAGTTGAACCAGACGTGATCAATGATTCATCCATGGAAATTGATTGTCTAAGGTATGCATTCACATCCACGGTCAACTAGGAATGTCCTGAACCATCACCAGCTCCTGTCACTACAAACTAAATCCGGAAGAACCATCCTGCAAGCAGCAAAATTAAGATCATCGCATTAAGAATGGCAGTATTAAATCGCGTTGCCTCTTTAGTCTCCACATCAAACTAAAGGACCACGCAAATCGCTAAACATGACGCATGATTAAACTTAAAATTTGGTTAATGAAATGAAATACAATTCGACACTATTCTTAGAAAAGAAAAAAGAGAATATTTTCTATTCACATCAAAATACAGAAGTTATCGGAATCAATGAACAAACGTCTACATTCCGGAAGATCAACAAGAAAACAAACCAGAGGATTGTGGAATAAGACGGATCTCTGACCTCTAACGGAAGGAGATGGTGGCTGAATGGAGTAGACCCTTAGGAAGGTAGCAATTTGTGTTTAGCCTCCGTATAAAATCGATTAGTTGTCAATTTCTGGTAGCTTCAGTCTTTGATTTGCGACGGAAGAATGAAAAGTTGGCTGCGTTAAGGTAAGGCGTTAAGGTTTTTACGTCGTTGTTAAATGTTAACAGCGGTAAAAAAAAAAATACAAAAAACAAAAGGCTTTGACGCGTGTAACAAATAGTGGACTGGACCGGATGCCTTTTTTTTTTTTATTACAAGGAAATGTTACAAATATGATCATATGTGATGAGGGTACAAAGTCCTACCCGCATTGTGGTGCAAAAACTCCTGGACAGCTACCGGAAATTACCGGATGCCTAATTAATTCCACTTTGATGACAAAAGATGAAACAGTTGAACCCCTTCCTCACCTCATGTGCAATCATTCATTTCAAATCACATAATTTTTATAATTTCTTCTATTTATTTAGTTATATTTTAATAATGTTAATAATTTTGATCTATTTGGCCAAAATGAGTAATTGATATTCATTTCGAATCATAGTAACAATTTTGTAAAAGCGTATTCAAAAAGTTAAATAAAACTAAAATAAATTCAATTAAGTAAATAAGTAATAAGAATTATTTAGATAAGGTAGATAAGGATTACATTAAAGAAGCATTAGTTACAAACTTTTCTTTCCTTTTCTTTTTGAAAAATGAAATCTATTAAAAAGCACCAATGCAAATGTGAACCAAAGTCACCTATAACAAAACTTCACAAAAATATACGTCATTTGCAACAAATAAGCAACAAAAGAGAAAGCTAGGTTACCTTCAGAGGTAGAAATGAAAACTAGTTATAGAAAGTTATATGGAGCGGATTCTTAAAGAACAGGAATTAAGGGAGTGCTCCCAGAGGTAGAATTATGGGGGGTCCATTTAGGCTTCACTCTGGTGTGGGATTGTGGATATCAGCGAGTGGTAGTTGAAGTGGACTCACTGTAGGTTATTAACATTCTCTTATCTTCCAATAGCGTTATATTTGACATTTATTTTTTGATATCAGGTATTCAAGGGTTGATTCATCATGCATGGGAGGTTCAACTATAGCATATCCATCGGGAAAGAAACTAATGTGTCGATCACCTAGCTACTTTAGCTTCTCTATCGAGGTTAGGGCTACAGTATCTTCAGGATCTTCCGATGATTATTCGGGACTTACTCTATCATGATATGATCGGAGCGCTTTATCCTCACACTCTGCGTTAGGGGTGACATCATGGTTTGGAATTTCGTATCGTACCGGCCGGTACGTACTGTTCCGGCCCAAATTCGATACCGAATTTCAAATTTTGGTACCGGATTTAAATACCGGTCGAAAAATTAGGGGTTTTTTTGCAAAATTTCAAAAATTTTCAAAATGTCTTCCCTTCCTCTCCTTCCCTCTTTTTTTCAAACTTTTTAAAATAATAATAAATATTTTATTACTAATAATAATTTTAAATTAAATAAAACTTAAAAATAAAATATTTTTATTTTAATTACAAATAAATTATTTTTATTTAAATT
>JANZLF010000008.1:36219389-36233636 GCA_026546835.1 Erythroxylum foetidum | reverse complement strand
ATACCAAACATGAATAATTAATAATTTTATTCTTATTTCAATTCCACCTTCTCATTCTCATTCTATTTGTTAAAAAATTTGATTCTTTTATTACTAGTTACCAAACGATATCTCAATGTTATGCCCAAATCTAATAATGCAAAAAATGATAATGAGTTCAAGAGAAGTGTTACGCAGCCCAAATTTTACAAAAATATATCTAAATCCAGTCTAAGAAAAATTAACTACAATTTTAGGTGCTTACCCAGTAGCTAAATAAATAATCAATAGGAATATTTCGGTTTAAAAATTTTTAGATATAGACACGTGTTATTTGATGTAGACTTGTGATTTTTGCTAGAAAATCGAGGCTGAATTTGATCCCACACACAAAAAAATAATTGTGAAATATTTTCTTTTGATTTTTGAAAACTATTACTTAAAATTTTATAATACGATTAATGTATAAATACACTAAACATAGGAATCATATATTTGTACCTTATTGTGTAGCATTGATTCTTAAATTAATTTATCGTAATAATTATAGTTGTGCACATGTTCGACTTCTAATGAGATTCACGCAAATGTTTTGAGAGAATTCTATAAGTAGTATAGAAATAGTAAACAAGAGTCTTAACTCTTTTAGAATCTAAGCTTATTTATAATAAGCTCCAAAACTTTTAATAATTAAATTTTATTTTGACTAAACTTTAATTAGAATTATAATTAATTCTAATAAGATATCAATTAGGCTCATATAAGATCCAATATCTCATATTGATCCTTATTTATTAAATATCTTATATTTAATCCTAAATCTCAAACTTTACAATCAAGGCTAACTTGATTAAAATACTTTTTTCTCTTTTTAATCATTCTTTGTGTGTGTCCTATTAAATTCATACATATGTTGGCATTAGATATAAATTATAACTCTAAATTATATTTATAATTATATAAATTAAAAAATATAATTTATTTGTACCTTTTTAATTAAATAATTTATGTTCATATATCAAGATTGACATCTAGTAATGCATCATGACCACTAAAATATTAGAAATATCAAAGTAGTTTTCACTAAATTTTCTAAACATGATTTCTTTTTTTTATCATTCAATCTTTCATAATACAATATTCCGATTAGATATAGAGTATAAAATTAATAGCTACTCTATTTGAATTCAATCATGTTAGTTATCCACCATTAGTAATTGATTCTATTAATAACATTTGAAAAGTATTCTAAAAGTGTCATTCCACTGGTAAAGATTTATTGAATCAATACTAATCAGGAATAATGAAACATTCTTCCCTATTTACTTTAGAGTAATGAATTACGTATTGATCATTAAACTACTTTCACGTACTTCATGTTATATCCAATGACTACTGATTAAGCTACCTTTGACTAGAATATGTCATACGTAATATCGAAACATAACAATCCATATATGAGATAGTTTCAAGATCTCTTGTTAAATTATTACTTATACAATTATCAAATTAAGAATTTCTATCTACATATAAGTAATATTCCAAACGAAACCTAGGGGACTTTATTAAGCTGGTTCTTTAAGAAGCACCCATTTGTGTTTTAAAAATACTTTAATATATGAGATTGACAACTTTCTTTATAAAACAAAAACATAATACATACTAGTTTTTTTACACTCTACTAATATCTAATCTTAATATAAATGATCAGAAACAATTTTAGGGATAATATATAAATGCAATATGAAGCTTACAATTATGATCTCATAATAATTTTATTTCCAATATACATATATATATATATATATGATATAACCACTTTAGTGCATAGATATGATTAATGAGTAATGAAATGATATAGAGAATTTAGTAAAACTTCTGACCATTCTCCCTCTTTTTTCTAGAGTTTCCTTATTCGGGAATTGAGGAAATTAATGTAGACATTATTACCAATATTAGTGCTTTTATTAACTATACCTCCCAAACCAAATCAAGACATTTAGTATACACTTTTCACTATTTTATCTAAGAATATTAGGGCATTGCAGATGCATTTTGATTAATTTCAAGATATTTTGTAAGAAAAAATGGATCAATGCCATGATGCTTTATCAGCTATTATGGCGGATCTTTATTCCAAAATCATTTCTCAACCACCTCCCTTTCAAGTATAAATAGTTTTTTTTTTGTCTTCCTTTGACTAGAATATAGCATAAGTAGTATGAAAATACTTTTTAAGAAAAAATGGATCAATGGCATGAAGCTTTATCAACTATTATGGCGGATCTTTATTCCAAAATCATTTCTCAACCACCTCCCTTTCAAGTATAACTAGTTTTTTTGTCTATCTTTGGCTAGAATATAACATAAGTAGTATCAAAATATAACAATTCATATCAAAATATAAAAATTCATATATAAGATATTTTAGAGATCTAAAGTTAAAGGATCACTTATGCAATTATCACAGTAAGAATTTCTATAAACATATAAGTGATGTTCCAGATGAAGTTCTCATATTAGAGGAGTTTAGTGAACATGTTCTCTAATAAGCATCCATACATTTGTTTAAGTATCTACATTCTTTAGTTTATGAGATTTACAATTTCTTTTATGAAACAAAAACATAACATGTACCGGTCTTTTTGCACTCTATCAATGCCTTGTTTTAATATAACAATAATTAAGAACAATTTATAGATAATGTATAAATACAATATGTGTTGGACATCTCGCCCTTGTGAGTCACGAGCTTGACGTCTTAAGTGACATCTGGACACGTATCCCGTATGGGTGGCATGCCCCTACCAGGTTAACCTACTTTACTATATCCGAACAGAAGTTGAGCTTTAACATTTTGCACCAGCCTTGAGACAATTGGCAAAACTGTCATTAGTGATATTGGGTAAAGATTCTTTTAGGATGATTTCAAAGAAGGTTTAGAGACCTACAACTTTGAGGAAAACCCTGAGGTCGGATTCTACCTTCTGAAGGGGGTCAGAAATGGAACAGAAGGTAGGGGAAGGAGAATGACAGAAGAAACAAAAGACAGAAGAAGTGAAAAGGCAGAAGAAGTGAAAAGACAGAAGAAGCAAAATACAGAAGAAGTGAAAAGACAGAAGAAGAAAAAGAAAGAAGAAGCAAAAGACAGAAGAAGCGAAACACAGAAGAAGCAAAAAGACAAAAGAAGTTAGAAGACAGAAGAAGTAAAAGACAAAAGAAGCGAAAATACAGAAGAAGCAAAACATAGAAGAAACAAAATACAAAAGAAGCAAAAGACAGAAGAAACATAAGACAGAAGAAGCGAAAAGACAGAAGAAGCGAAAACACAGAAGAAGCGAAGAGACAGAAGAAGCAAGAGACAGAAGAAGCAAAACACAGAAGAAGCGAAAGATAGAAGAAGCAAAAGACAGAAGAAGAAAAAGACAGAAGAAACGAAAAGGCAGAAGAATCAAAACACAGAAGAAGCAAAAAACAGAAGAAGTAAAACACAGAAGAAGAAAAAGGCAGAAGAAGCAAAACATGGAAGAAGCGAAAAGGCAGAAGAAGCAAAAAGATAAGAAGCAAAAGACAAAAGAAGCAAAAGACAGAAGAAGTGAATAAACAGAAGAAGAAAAACACAGAAGAAGTGAAAAGATAGAATAAGCAAAACACAGAAGAAGCAAAAAGGTAGAAGAAGCAAAAAGGCAGAAGAAGCAAAAAGACAGACGAAGCAAAAAGACAGAAGAAGCGTTAAGATAGAAGAAGCAAAACATAGAAGAAGAAAAAGACAGAAGGAACAAAAAGGCAGAAGAAGCAAAAAGAAAGACGATACAAAACACAGAAGCAGATGACATCATCATAAAGAAAACATAGAAGGAGATGACATCATCACAGAAGAAGCAAAACACAAATGATACAAAACATAGAAGAAGTTGAAATCATCACAAAGAAAACACATAATGAGATGATGCAGTCACAGGAGAAGCAAAAAATAAAAGAAGCAAAACACAGACGATACAAAACATAGAAGAAGATGATGTCATAACAAAGGAAACACAGAAGAAGATGACGTCATCACAGAAGAAGCAAAAAGGCAAAAGAAGCAAAACACAGAAGAAGATGACGTCATCACAAAGAAAACACAGGAGGAGATGATGTCATCACAGAAGAAGCAAAAAGGCAGAAGATACAACTCATTTCTTGCACATCTTCCCTTATAAGGACCATGAATTTCAGGTCAGGCGTCCAAAATTTCCCTGCTAAATACCGTTGGAAAGATAAAAGAAAGACTTACTACTTACTAGAAGACACATTTGCCTAATTCAGCTTAGATTAACCTTGAAGTTAGAAAACAAAATTTTCCTTTGTGAAACTTGAAAAATTTCAACGTACCAACTTTCGATAGTCATGAGTAAATATGCAAACATATTCCATTTGCATCAAAAGATAAAAGTTTTATAAAGCTTTAGTGGACATTTCAAGCCGCAAATACATTAATACTTCAAAATCTCAAAATACAAAAGATACATTATTTACTCAAAATGCAGCTAAAGCTTTACTTTACAAACTTGCTTCTAATACAAAATAATCAAAAATAGGAGTGTTGCCTTGTCTTTTGACCTACTCGATATCCTACTCATCACCTGAATGTGTGGGAGGAGATTGGAGGGGTGAGTTTAAAGCCCGTGGGTAACAATTTTATAATTTGTAACAAGAAAAAATATTTATAATTTTATAATTTTCAATACAGAAATTCATGAGTATGCAGATCCTGAATGCATCACGTAAATCAACTTGTTATGTTCCAAAACATGATGAACTACACATTTTCAATGTAATGATCCTATATAGTAGTAAATTCTTGAGGGAGTCTTTGAAAGAGCTCCATGCCACTAGCGGGCAGACGAGAGAAGCCTATACTTGGGTCAACCTGCACGTGACGGTCCTTAAGGGACTACCACAAACCCACATAACACATAGGTTTCAAAATCTTGTAAGCTTGATGCCCAAAATGAAACATTTTCTTAAAAATTTGCTTTTCACATACTTGTTATATCTTTAAAAAAACATTTTCAAAAGTATGGTTTCAGAATCACGCATCATTTTTAAAGAATCATTTTTAAAAATAACTTTTCATAAATCATCACACAACTCATGTATAAGCATGTAGCACAATCTTGCAAAATTTAAAAACTTTAAATGCACATTAATGGGGTAGGTACAAAATTTATTTGCTGTCATTTCTAGACAAAAAACTTATATTGGCTTATTACTTAACTATAAAAGTGAAACCCACCTTGAAGTCCTTGATTATGGCTTATTCAAATATGCCTCTCCTCTTGCTCCTCATTTTCTTCTAGATTCCCTTTTTACATAAATACAAATCCCAAATCAATAGACATTTCCAGATGAGAACCCAAAGAAACTAATGTATAAATTGATCCTAGAACTCTTAAACCCATGCACTTTCTAAGCTCTTGAAACCAAAACTCCTTCCAAAATCTGAAGCCTTAAAATGCTCTTACCTCAAATCTTTTCCAAATGAAGAAATGTTTGGTTCAAAAGAAAGCTCTTATCTTCCTCTATTTTTTCCCTTCTTGGTCACTCTCAAAACCTCTCTTGAAGGTTTTGATTTTTAATCAAAACCTAGCTCAAACCTCTCTTTTCTCTCTAAACCCATGACACTCTTTACCTTCTTTCTTATTTTTGTTCTTTCTCTATTTTGTTCTTCCCCACCAATGTTTTTGGCTTCTAAAATGCAAGCCAATAAATTCCTCTTCCCATTTTGCCCCTCCTTCAAAGCGTTAAAGCCTTCCCACTTAAGTGATCTCCCCAAAATAACCCTTATGCAACTTATCACTTTAACTTTAATCCAATTCACCTATGTAACATAATCTCATTAACATTAACATGCTAATTAATTCCATCATACACTAATCTAGCAAGATCCCAAAATTTATCTAATCATGCTCATTTATCAAGAAAAAAATTGGGGGTTAACACTGTCTCACAAGTTTGGAACCCTCACTCAGTAAGACCCTACATGTGCAAATAGCTAGACTAATCCCAGGTATGTCTGTAAAGTCCACGCTATAACCCTCCTATGCTCTCTTAACACAGTAAGGAGTCTCTCTTCCTTACCTTTAGACAGAGAATTGGAAATTATGATAGGTAATCACTCATTAGACTCAAGGAAAGCACACTTTAAAGTATGGGGTAGGGGTTTTAATTCAATCTTAGGAGGTTGCACAATAGAAGGGATCAATTTATAAAGTTCAAGGGAGAACAGATTACTCCCCTTTCCTTCAACAATGATAATTTAGGTTCTATGCGGTCAGCTTTACAATCTCCATCTATTCCAATTGTTAAACCAACCTCAGGTTGATCTATAGTAGCAATTGCCTTAGATAAATCCTTCTACTTACTTGAATCATTGCTAGACAACAACTCGTTCAAGTATCTCAAGGTATGAGAAGAATTTAAAGTAGATTAGTTAGGAGATGTAAGTCCTTAAAGTCAAGGCATCTTTACATCAAATGAGCAGGTGGAATAACTAAAAGTGGACCATCTTTGTTATCTTAAAGTAGACAATTTTTTTATGGTGAAACAACTTCATCAATTGCCATATTAGTGTCAGCCTCCATGACACCAAAATCACCTAAAATATCAAAAGAAAACCTTTCCCCAAGGGGATCATCACTGACAATAGAAGGAATAGAACTCACACGTGAGTAAGTAGATGATACTGTTGCTTTGCAATTAACAACTGAACAATTAAGGCATGTCGTGTCACCTCTACATGAGCAAATGGAGGGAAAAGAAAAGAGATGAAAAGGAAGAAATGGTGTCTTCCTTATCATTAGAATCAAGTGAATTCAGTTCAGAGCCAAAGGAATCATCTTGCAATTCAACTTTATAGCAAGTATCATCAACAACAATATCAATCATATTAACACCCAAAAGTGAGTAATCTTCATAAGGATGTTTCATTGCTTCATACATATTAAAATAAACTTTGTGATCGCCTACTTCCATTGTGATGGTGCCTTTTTTCATGCTAATCATGGTGTTGGCGATCCTTAAGAAAGGTCGACCAATAATTAGTCTGGTGTCATGAACAAGTTTAAAAGACATGTAAAACACATAAAAATTAGCAAGAAAAACCAAATCCTTAACCATATCCTCTATAATGCCCTCAGGATACCTAATAAACCTATCAGCCAATTAGAGTACTATAGTGGTAGACTTAAGATTCTTGATTCCCAATGAAGTGTAAACAAACTTAGGCATAACAGTAATAGCTGCCACAAAATCTAACATAGCTCCCCCTATAGTAAATTTACCTAAAGTGCAAGAGATGGTAAAAGATCATGGTCTTGGCATTTCACAGGGATTTGAGGTTTAAATAGGGCAGACATATTTGAGCTCACTTGAACTCTTTCATTTGGCCTAAACTTCCTCTTATGGGTACACAGTTCTTTAAGGTATTTGGAATAAGTAGGAACTTGTTTCATAAAATCAAGCAAAGGAATATTTGCTTCCACTCTACTAAAGAAATCAATAATATCTTTTTCATGCTTAGTTTGAATCATTCTTTTGCTCATCAAATATGAATTTGGAAAAGGAAGGTCATTAAGATTTACCTCCTTACCATTGGCTTTATTGGCTCCATTCTTTCTTAACTCAATATGCTCCCTTGTTATTGCTTATTCATGGTTGCTCTCACATTTTTTCCTTTTCTATTTAAAAATGTGGACTCATTTTTAGCCAATAATGCTCTTTGCTTAGAACTTTTAGAATTCTTTACGATTGTAGGTGGGGGAGGAAACTCATCATATTCAATCTCCTCCTCAACTACTTCCTCATCTTGATCACTGAATTTCACTTGCTTCCCACTTTGAAGAGTGATGGCATTCAAACTCTTAGGTTTATAACAGTGTTTGAGGGAATAATGCCACTGCTTCTAGCTTATTGCTTACTCATGTTATTAGATAGCTGAGTGACATAAGAGTTTATGTGTTCAGTCTTTGTCTCCTATTAGTCCATTCTTTTCTCTAGGGCATTGAATCTGGTAGCATTCTTAGAAGAGTCTTGTTGAATCAGAGAAGCTAGGGAATTGAACTGGTTATCATTAGATATCCTCTCCTCCTTCATCAATGACATCATATTATGCAGAAGTTGATTTGTGTCTTCCTTTTGAGGAACGATTAAAGCTTGTTGTTGGTTTTGGAACTGGTTAGTAGATGGTCCAGCACCTCCACCTCGTTGAAATATGTTTGAAGGTCTACTTTCTTCATTTCTTCAACCAAGTCAAGGATTTGCTTTCCATCCCTCGTTATATGTATTAGAATAAGGGTCCCACTTCTGATTTGGCTAACCCTGATAGACAACAAATACCTCTTCATAATGACTGGGATAGAGACTAGAAATATGCATCACAGAACCATAAATTTTGTAACTTGGTGCGGTAAGATCCATAGGGGTTAGTGGACAATGCACACTCATATTTTTCAACTCTGCAGTAATAAGGGATAGTTGAGTAGTCATTTTACTCTCCAAAAAGTCGACCTTAGGCCCAAGACTTTCCATTTTTCTATAGTGAACTGTTAAAGCTCCCAACTTATATTCTCCTCTAGTGTCCCTAACACTCTACTGCTAGTGATTCAGAGCCATTTTCTTAATAAGTTCCCAAGCCTCTTCAGTAGTGAGGTCTATCAGTGAACCTCCTGAGGTTGCATCCAAAATACCCTTGTCTTGACTCTTCAGCCCATCATAGAAGTACTACACCAACTACTCCTATGGTATTATGGTGAGGGCATCTTGACAATAAATCCTGAAAATGGTTCCAATAATTATAAAGGAACTCATCATAGTCTTGTCGAATCTCTTTTCTCATTGATGAAGTTTTGGAGTAGGGAAGTACTTCTCCAAGAATGCATTTCTCAAATTTCCCCAACTGTGCTAGGCATTTTCCATGTGTCTCAGAAGGCTCACGTACCACTCCCTTGCTTTTCCCTCTAAGGATAGGTGAAAGACTTTCCATAAAACTTGATCTAGAGAAGCGCCCACTAGTTTCATGCTCTGGCAAATCATGGACAGCTATTACAAGTGAATGTAGGGATCTTCTCCTGTCAATCCATGAAATTTAGGAAGAGAGTTAACAAACAATCCTTTAACCTCAAAATTCATAACAAATTAAGACACACAACACTAAAAGGATCATAATTCACATTAGAAGTAGTAGCTTCCCTAATGGTCCTCCTTCTATGTTTTTCATTATTCCCAACAACTCGCTATTACTCTACATTACCTTTATTATCACCATTCCTAGGTTGGTTAACGTTAAGGTTAGGTTTTTGTAGATTAGCTAGGTTTTCAACCATTATCTCACCTCCTAATGATTCACTTTCACTGTTTGACAAGTTAGACTCCACTGAGATATTCTCCTCTTCAACAACTAGCTTGCTTCTCCCTTTTACTCTCTTCTCTTTTCTAATTTTTCTCAAACTTCTCTCAACTTTAGGGTTTAAGGGTTGGAGTTTGGTTTTTCGGGGCATACAAAGGAAAAATTTGAATGAGAATAAAAGTGAACAAAATTGACTTGCAAGATCACAAAATCAAGTAAAAAGATAAGATGTGATGGATGCAATTGTATGAGTGTGTGAAAGTAAGTGTGCACAAATAAAAAAATGTTCAAAGTTGTGCATCAAAGTTGGTTGCGATGAAAGTCTGGAGTTCGCCGCAGTGAATGTTTGGAGTTAGCTATAGCAAAAGTTTCTCGAGAGGAATTCTCGTAAAATCTTACAAGTTGGCCACGAAGAAGCAAGGAGTTGGTCACGATGAAGTTTCACAAAAAGTGCAACCCTGGGCTTTGAAATATTCGGATGTAAAATGATAAATATGAAAATAGAAGAAAATCAATATCTTTGTTTATATTTCTAAAAATTTTGATGTTATGCAAAATGAAAACCTATACTATTGACAAGTATAAAGCTAAATTATCTAGAATGCAATCTAAAAGGCTCCTAACCCCACTTAGCAGCAAAATGACAGATGTTAACTTAAAGAACCAACTTCTTGGTACCAATGACGTCATTTGATTCACACCTTGGTCGTAAAGGTTTAGAGGTTAAATCAAAACAATCCAAGGATTTCAATATAGGGAGCAACCTCGGGTCATTCTGTTAATCGGAACCTAAAATGAATAAACCTAAGTTAACCTATATGTCATGCTATGCAAGCTAATTAGGAAAAAGGGGGTTCTAATTATTGAAATCATCAATAGAACAAAACTGAATTGTAAAATGTATTTTTGGATTTTCAGGATATAAAAAACGGAAAGATGAAGACAAGATATTACGTAGTGATAAAATCCTCTTGAAAATGAGTTCTGGCTATCATAGTTCGAAATTGATTTTTATAGGAGTAGAAATTACTAAGCTTCAAAATGATAAACCTTAAATTACTCTTTATATCTAGGATCTTAATTAATGGGACTCCATTTCTTAAGATCCTGTTAAGTGCTCTTAGTGTATGTTGTTGGGACCCGATCTGAAAACCGGACCCCAACCGAAGAAACGGAAAACGAATACGAATATGAACCAATATGAATCGAATCAAAGAAAGGAAATGAAACGTAAGGCGAAATCAAAATCAGATATGAATCAAATGACGAATAGGATAAATCAAATCCGAAGGCAAATCGAATAACACAAAATGGAAGCAAATCAAAACGAAGTAAACTTTGGATCAAATCGAATCGAAACCAATTTCTGACGTCCGTGAACAAATATCAAAGAAAGCGTTTGTGTTGGAAACCTTAAGACTATCAGTCTAAACTAATCCAAATCTGTGTACATCATTTTTTTTCTTCTTTCTTTCTTTCATTTTCATTCCATCTCTTACAAGTGACTTCAGTATCCTCAATCCAAAATTCATCCGCATACAATCGCACTATCCAATGTCCAATACACGTTCATTCATATTTTTCCATATACAAATCATGCTTATATCTTAATTGAACATACAAAATTTATATAACATATCCATGTGCAATACCATAACTCAATAGCCTCATCCAAATCTCATAATTCAATTACAATTTATACACCCTTTCATAAACCAAAGCTTTATACAAATCATAGTGGCATTTTCAAGCCTTATACATTACCCATAACCCTAAACCAAAGTACACAATACACAACAATTCTAGACTTCTCAGCAACCATCTCACTTAACAATAATACAATCTAACACATGCAAACAGAAATCTTCATTTTTCTTTACCCGATCTTCTTCTCATCACCTGTGGATGGGAATGAAGGGGGTGAGCTTATAGCTCGTGGGTAACAGTTTATAACAAATAAATAAGCAAAACCTTTTAAAAATGCTTTTCTTTTCTTTTCTTGCAGAAACTTTGTTTGAAACCCATAGTGCACATTTTCAAAAGTTCTTTTCTCGCAGTGGTCGAAATCACAATTTCCAAAACATGAATGCATCAATCATAACACTTCACAATGCAAATGCACACATAACGGCTCGAGAGTTCCATAAACACAACGAAAAACTGAAGTTTATCCACCTCAGTCTAGATGGTTTATTCTATGTTTGTTTATTATAGAAACTGATTATTTCCTGAAAATCTGTTCTTAAGGTTATTTCTTTTTGATCCAATTAATGAATATTAATGGCCTATTATGAGAATTAATGCAGGCAGCTATTTCCGCATCAATAGTGGATTTAATTGTATCAAATTTTCCACTAGCATATGCAAAAATTCTTTCTGCATTCTTTGAATCGTCTTTTGAGGCCTTCCATTTTGCTATACCACCCCATCCTTCCATACATCCATCTGTTTCCAATATAATGTATGATCCTTAAGGAGGTAATTCCATTTCTGGTAGATTATTGACTATTTGCTTGATTCTTTTGACTAATTCCCAATCTATAATAGTCATTCTTTTATTTGCATTTAGAGCTGTTTTGTTGTAGAAGGGTCCAACCAATATTCCTAATTTAGGAATATAGCTTCTGGCATAATTTAAAATACTAAGCCAAGATCTTAACCCTTTCTTTTCCTTTAGCTTCTCTTCAGGAAATTCAGATAATTTCTGAATTATATGTGGTTGTAATTTTATTTTTCTATTTCCAATGATAGCCCTAAGAAATTCAATTTCGGATACCCCAACAACCATTTTTTCTTTGGATAATATTAATCCATTTCTTTTGCAAATATCAAAGAATATTTGCAGATGTGTCTTATGATCTTTTGCTGTTTTTGAGAAGATAAGTATTCATCAATATATGCTGCAATGTACTTCTCATGTCCTCTGAAACAGTGATCCATTTTTCTTTGAAAAATTGTCGGAGCATTTTTCAGCCCAAATGGCATTACTAGCCATTCATAAAGCCCGTCTAGTACTATGAAAGCAGTCCATTCTATTGAATCTAGATCTATTGCTATCTGATGAAATCCACTTTTTAAATCGAATTTGTTGTAGATTCTGCTTGTTCCAATCTTCTTTATAATATTATTGATCCTTGGAAGAGAATACTGGTCTTTATGAGTATTATTATTGAGCTTTCTGTAGTCAAAAACTATTCTTTCCTTCCCATGTTGTGATTTTCCAGTGGTATGATCAACTGTTGTACCAGAATACACAATCATCGCCATTGTTCTATGTCTTGAATTTGAAGGACGTATTACTCCCAAATCTAATAGAACTTTAACATGTTTTCTGAATTGATCTTCCATTGCAGGTGTAACATGCTTCAAGGGTTTGTCTTGTATGGTAATGTCTGGATTGATAATATCCACTTTGCATGTTATTTTATTTTTTGCCCAATATTTCTGTGGTATTCTAGGGATTCCATTTCTTTAAGTATTTCTTGTATTTCTTTTGTATATTGAGGTATACTTTTTCCAATATTGTAATATACCATATCCCTTATGGTATAATATTCTTCTATTTCTAGTTCCAACTCTGGTATGGCCATCTAGACCATATTTAATTCTGTGCTTGTTGAAACTTTTGACACATTCTTGTATAAGGTAACTGTTGTTCCTTCTAATCGCATTCCTCCTTGTTGTGCCCTGATAAAGTTGCATCCAACAATCATTTGTATACCATCTTGAGAATTCATAGGTATACAAAAAGTGAATGGTATTCTGTAATTATTTTCTCCTATCATCAAGCTACCATCCTTGAGTTTATACTCTGCCTTGATTGTTGAATCTATTCCATAAATCATAATGGGCCATTTTGATTTTTCTTTTGCCTTTTCTGGCACAACATCCATCCTTACACAGCACCTTGTTGCTCCTGTGTCTAGAATTGCCCTTAATGTGAATTCTTTGCAACCAGCTATTTTGAAAGTAATTTCAAAATTGTAAAGCTGATTATTGATTTTTCCTTGTACTCCTTTCTTCATTTCTTCTGTTAAGGTAAGTGTGTTTTCTTTGTATTCAAAACAACTACTTTTTCTTTCTGTTGCATCTAGTTGTTCTGATGGATCTGCTAGTTGTATCTTTGGTACCCAATATTGATCAAAGATTAATTGGGCAATGGCATATCCTATATCCACAAAATATTCAACTGGACTATTATTTAATAACACTACATAAATTGTACCTCTGTAGTCAATATCGACTACTCCTGCAGTCACATCTATCCCTTTGATAGCTAATGATGATTTTCCTGCTATCCTTCCATATATCAATTTTTCTTCATGTTCTATTTCCATTCTAATACCTGTAGAGATGCTCTTTCTTTGGAATGGTGGTATGACTATACATTCGATACTGTATAAGTCAAACCCTGCTGCCCTTTCTGTTTTCTTATGGGTATTTTTGACTATTTTGTAGTGGTGAAAAATTTTACAATAAACATAACACCACTTGTTGCTTAATTTGGTAATTTCCTGAAGAGAAGCTAAAGGAAAAGAAAGGGTTAAGATCTTGGCTTGGTATTTTAAATTATTCCAGAAGCTATATTCCTAAATTAGGAATATTCGTTGGACCCCTCTACAACAAAACAGCTCCAAATGAGGATAAAAGAATGACTAATATGGATTAGGAATTAGTCAAAAGAATCAAGCAAATAGTCAACAATCTACCAGAAATGGAATTACCTCCTCAGGGATCATACATTATATTGGAAACAGATGGATGTATGGAAGGACGGCGTGGTATAGCAATATGGAAGGCCTCAAAAGACGATTCAAAGTATGCAGAAAGAATTTTTGCATATGCTAGTGGAAAATTTGATACAATTAAATCCACTATTG
>JANZLF010000008.1:36198125-36215539 GCA_026546835.1 Erythroxylum foetidum | reverse complement strand
ATCAAGAATTGTTTCGGACTTTCAAATGAAATGATTCAATTAACTACTTTCAAAGTATTTGAAGGATTTGATGAAATTAGCATAATTGTTGAATTCTTTATGTTTGATTGTTTGAGAATGTGTTTGAATTGCATATGCATGTATGCAAGTTTGTGAATGTGAAAGTGTTGACTACGACACAATATAAAAGTTGAATTTTCGAAAATGTGCCTTCGGGCAATAGGATTTTTCAAGCATGAATACGCGTGATATGGGTTTGGTTAGGTCCCTCTTGTGGAGTCAGTGCACTGGTCTCATTTTTTTAAAAAGCCTTCGCCCGACTACCCGCTAGTGGCATAGGAGCTCCGATTTCGGACTCCCCATGTGTTTCACGGCTGCACAGGACTGCTTTGCGGGAATGTGCAGTACGTCCTGTTTTATGGACCGACCCAAACAGATTGATGTGTTATATGTTTTTGCTTTGTGTAGAATGTGATGCATTTCATGTGTTTCGATTATATTCAAATTGTAAAAAGGTTTGGATTTTAGACAAATGAGAAATTTGGGATTTTCAACAAAGGTAGATTTGAAAACTGTTTGTAAATGTTCATGAAAGAATTTGGAAATTAAAAAGTTTTTGGGAAATGAATCTTCGATGTTTTTGATCAACTAAAATAAGGTTTGAAAATGCTTTTGCTTCCGAGCTCACCCCCCTTTCATCCCCATCTCCAGGTGTTCGAGCAGGAGATCGAATGAAAGACGTCAAGACATCAGTATTTGTGCATGTTTTTTTACTTTGTATATTTGGTTTATGATTATTGGAAATGGTCTATGGCTTAGAATGCCATTAGAGTATTGTAAGCATTTGGTCCATAACGTATTTTTGGATTATGATATTGTACAAGAACCTGAGTTATGGAATTGGAGGATGTATATGACTATGGATTGTGTAAATTGGTTTTGTACATAAAACGAATTGAGTTATGAATGTAATTGAGATATATATATATATATATGGATATATGGATATGGACGAATGTGCTTGATGATAGGATATGAACTGTGATGAGTTATAAATGTGTTTGGTTTTGAGTTTGATGGAAGTATTAATCTGTATATGAGTTAATGGGAATTGCATATGAGTTTGAACGTGATGAATATGAATTGAATATGAAAAATGACTTGAAATGGTTTGGAATTTAGGTTTGCGGTTATGCTGAGATCCCGGACGGAGGGTCCGGTGGATTATGATGTATGTGTAATTGTCTGGAAGTTATAGAAGTGAGATTTACTATTTGCAGGTTTTTGGATAGGTTAAAATGCAGTTGTCATGCTGCCCAATTTTTAATAAAATGGGTTGTATGGCAAGGATTATGTGAGAATGAGATTCTTGTTAAAGATGATTTGATTTTGAGATATGCATGTTTAAGAGAAACCAAGTAATTTGATTCTAATTAAGGATGAAATTCCCAAAGGGGAAATACCATTACTTTGATTAGTATGAGTTTTAAAAGGATACATAAGAAATGAAAAAAAAAATACCGATTTCGGATTAGCTAGTCCAAGTCTCCAACGCGATAAGTTTTCTAAAATACACGCTTCGGATGTCGGATATGTGTTGATGTATTTTAGTTCGAAATGATCTGCTTGTTTCACATTTGTATTCGATCCTGCTAGCTTCGCATTCGTTTCATTTCATTCTATTTGAATTTCGATTACGTTTGTTTCGAATCAGTTTCGACCCACTTGTCACTTATGTTTTGATTTTCCGTTACCCGCTTTTCACATATGGTATCAGCGCGAGAGGTAAAGTGTTAAGTTTTAAGCAGTTGGGTTCCGGAAATGGGATCCAACACAAGTATAGAAGAGGTAAGGATTTTTCGATCATCCCAGTTACGGAAGCAATATATGAAGCCATATGGAAGCATTTGTTGAAATGAACTAAATTTTGTTAAGGTTCATCTTTAGTTCAGAGACTTCTTTGAATTTGTGAAGAGAATTCATATAGCTGTCGATGGATTCCACCTTTGCACTCTAAACAAGAAGTAAGTCATCTGCAAATGCAAACTTAGTAAGTCTAATTTTCTTACACTTCAAATGATATTTGAATCTTGCATTGAAGTCCACTTCAAGCTTGATTATAAAATTGAGTACTTCCATGCACATAATGAAGAGGTAGGGGGAAAGAGGATCCCCTGCCTTAGTCCTTTCCCAACTTTGAAATACTTTGAAGGGCTCCCATTTATTAGAATTGAATAACTCATAGTGGATATGCATTCTTGGATCCAACTTATGTAATTTCGTGGAAAATCATAAGCTTCCATCATCTTCCATAAAAAATTCCAACTAACATTATCATAAGCCTTGTGAAAGTCAACTTTGATAGTGCAAGGGAGCTGAATTAGCTCTTAAATAACATTTAATAAGCTCTTGACAATCTTTCTGTTGTAAATAAAGGCACCCTAATTGTCACTTATGAGTGGAGTAATTACCTTTTCTTATTCTTGATGCAAAAATCTTGGAGCTGATTTTGTAAAGAAAATTGTACAATCAATGGGTGTGAATTCATTAAATTTTAAGGGATTAGAACTTTTAGTATTAAGTATATAAATGTCTTACTGATTTCTTTTAGCATCACACCTTTAGAGAAGAACTCTTCCGCTGCATTTTTGACAAATCTACCCGTGATGTCTGAATATTTCTAGAAGAAGAAACCATTCAGTTCATTAGGACGAGAGGCTTTCATGCCATCCATATTGAATACTGCTTCCTCAATCTTCTTGTCCTCCATGACTTTTGTTAATAATGCATTATCATCCTGCTTAATTTTCTTCATATTGAGTGCCGAGAGATATGCAGTAGATGTTAATGCTACAATTGGGGTTCTAAGAAGACTGTTGAAGTAGTTCGTAGCTTCATTTTGAATATTCATATGGTTCTGAAGGATCTGTCCCTCATTATTGGTAAATGAGCAAATTTTATTTTTGTTTTAACAATCTAGGATTAAGTTGAAGAAGAACTTTGAACTTCTATCTCCATCTTTAAGTTAATTAACTCTAGCTCTTTGCTTAAGTTATGATTTATGATAAAAAGCAAATAGTTTGAGAGATCTTATTTTTCTTTTGCAAGGAGTGAAGGATCATATGGTGAAAGTGAAAGTAATTTCTGGATTTCAGAGAGATCATCCTTAACTTTCAATAATATTTCATCTATGGATCCCTTTGAAGAATATAGCAGTTTGAGTCCTTGTTTGATTGCCTTCAGCTTTTGTACACTTGTAAATTGCTTGGTTCCACTAAAGGAACATTCAACTCCTTCCCTACAAGCATCATTAAATCCTGAATCTTTAGTCAAATAGTTGTTAAATCTAAATAGGTGGAAACTAGCAACCTTCTAAAATAGATTCTCAATTTTAATGGTGTGTGATATGAAAAGAGAGGATCTTGAAAGATATCATTGCTGCTGGGGAAATGTGCTAGCCATTTGGCATTCACCAATGCACAATCAAGTTTCTTTTAGATGAACCAACGTGAGGATTGTTTATTTGACCATGTAAACCTATGGCTTATGTACTTCAGGTCTGTCACCCCTAATTTATCTAGATATTACTTCAAATCTTCTGATAGCTACGAAGATTGCAATTTCCTTGTGCCTCCAACCTATAAAGAGTGGAGTTGAAATCCTACATATTAACCAAAGCAAATCTAAACCTTTACTAAAGTTGATTAGATTATTCCCTAATACCAATCTTTGGAACCCAAAGTTGCTTGCATAAATGAAAAAAACAATGATGTCAGTTTTCTCATGTAAAAAGGATACTTTAAGATGCATACTCTAGTCAGTGGAATTGAGAATTTCCTTATGTGTGCTTGATTTCTTATACATTCACTTATTAATACTTAGTGATTATTGTTGTGAAATGCTTAAAATACTCATTTTAGTTTATATTTGATTTTAGGTACAATTTAGAAGCATAAAAACTAAAATGAGTTAAGAGCACATTCCTTAAACTAACATTTTGAAGTTCAAACTCAATTATCCTTGTGGAATAAGAAAGAGATGGATTAGGAAGAGGATTGGATAAGAAATCAGAAGAAGAAGAAGAATTAATCAAAACCTAGGAGATACATGGCAGTGTATATACTTATACGGACATGTATGCAATTAGAAAACACATTTGGACTTACATCATTAGATACATGGTCGTTTATCCAACTATGTATATTCATGATTCTCTCAGTTTTTTTGTTGGTCCCTGAAAATTTTTAGGATGATGAGACGAATTTTGGGGTCTTGCTAGATTAATTAGATTGGAAAAGATTAGCTTGTCAAGGTGGGTAAGAAAATATCGTATAGGTTAAGGGAATTGAACTATTAAAGTGGTGGGAGAGTGTAAGGTCAATTTTGGCAAGTCACTTAAGTTTAAAAACCATAAGGCATTAAAGGAAGGTCAAGGTGGACTTTTATCATTCATTAAGTGTAAAATGGGAAGAAAGAAGTGTTGTTTCCTTCCTTAAGAAGGAGAAAAACGAAAATGGGAGAGGAAAAGTGAAATAACAAAAACCAAAGAGAGGAAGAAGAGAGGTTTCGGTGGTTGAGAGGAAAAGAAAAGAGTTGAGTTAGGTTTCATCTTTTCTAAGCCTTCTAGAGAGATTTAGGTCTTGTTCAAGAAGAGAAAAAGAAAGAGGAGGATTAGAGCTTCTATTAGAGCTAAGAAAATCATTGTTTGGTGAAGATTCAAAGTAAGCTTAGGTTTCATATTTTGGACTTTTTCTAAGAAAATTTTGGTTCATATAGCTTAAGAAATGTATGGGTTTAAGGATTCTATAATCAATTTTAGTGTTTATGTCTTATGGGTTTCTCCATTGGAATACCTATTGATTTGGGGATTTTTGTTAATGTTGAAGAAAATCAAGAAGGACAAGAGGAGAGGCATATTTGAACAAGTCATAGTCAAGGACTTCAAAATGAGTTTCACTTTTATAGTTAAGTAATAAGCCAATAAAGTTTTCTGTCAAGAAATCACAGTAAATGAGTTTTCAACTACCTCATTCATGTGCATTTAATGTTTTTTAAATGCTGTAAGATTGTGTTACATGCTTATACATGATTTGAGTGATGATTCATGAAAAGTTGTTTTTAAAATGATTATTTGAAATGATGCATGATTTTGAAACTATACTTTTGGAAATGGTTCAAGATACAACAAGTATTCGGAAAAGTAAGTTTTCAAGAGAAGGGCAATTTTGGGCATCAAGCTTACAAGATTATGAAATGTGTGTTATGTGAGTTTGTGGTGGTCTCCTAAGTTATGTCGCGTGCACGTTGTCCAAGTTAAAGGCTTCTCTAGCCTGCCCGCTAGTGGCATGGAGCTCCTTCAGGGGCACCCATAAGTTCACGGCTACATAAGACCATTATGTGAAAATGCATAGTACGCTTTGTTTTGGATCCACCCAAACCGTTTGATGTGTTTATGTGTTCATGACAAGTTGATTTGAGTAATGCATTCATGATTTACATACCCATGAATTTCTGTATGGAAGATGTTTTAAAAATATTTTTGCTTGTTGCAAACTATAAAATTGATCCCCACAGGCTTTAAGCTCACCTCCCATTTTCCTCCTCATAAGCAGGTGATGAGCAAGAGATTGCGTAGTACAGGACCAAGGCATCACTCCACTTTTGAAATGTTGTTGTAATTTAAGCAAATCTAGTAAACCAAGGCTTTCGTATTTTGAGATATTTTTGAAACATACATGTATTGGGGACTTGAAATGCCCACTAAAGCTTTGTAAAACTACTATCTTTTGATACTAATGGTTTATGATTTTGGTTTCGCCCATGATACTCAAGGTTACATAGGAAAAAAAATTGTGTACTAATTTCAGGGATATTTCTGAGTTGATTTGAGCTTATTTAAGCAAATTTGTCTTCTTGGAAGTTGTAGATGATTTTTCCAGTTTTCCAACGATATAAAGTTTGTAAGTTTTGGATACCGTAGTGGAAAGTTATGATCATTTGAATTTATTGTTGTTTCATAGGGTGAACTTTCAGGGCAGCTGCATTGATTTGAAATTTTAAGCCTTATAGAGGCAAAATTAGTTTATGAGGTCTTTACAGAAGTTGTAGGTCTAGAAGTATTCTTTAAAAATGTCTAAGAACGACCTCAATCTGAAACTTGTAGTGAAAGTTATGCCCTTTTATTGCTTTCATCTTAGTTTCTTTTATCTTAGTATGACGTCAGCATCGTCTTAGTATGACATTAGCATCGCCTTAGTTTCTTTCGTCTTAGTATGACATCAGCATCATCTTAGTATGATGTCAGCATCGTCTTAGGATGATGTTAGCATTATCTTAGTTTCTTTCGTCTTAGTATGACGTCAGCATCGTCTTAGTATGACGTCAGCATCGTCTTAGTTTCTTTCATCTTAGTATGACATCAGCATCGTCTTAGTGTAACATCAGCATCATCTTAGTTTCTTTCGTCTTAGTATGACGTCAGTATCGTCTTAGTTTGACTTTTTGCTCCCTTATTCTGTTCTATTTTTGACCCTTTTAGGGGTAGAATCTTACTTTTTGTTCTTCATAAAAGTTGTAGATCTCTAGGTTCTAGTTCAAATGGTTTAAAAACGAAATCTATCCAACATCTATAACAAAAGTTATGGCATTTGTGCCAAGACATATACAATACAAGTAAAGGCATAAACGTGTTGGATTCTTTTGGCCATAACTTCCACATCCGACCTCCAAATGAAGTGATTCTTGAAGCAATGGATTTCTAACATCTTTGTATATCTCTCCAAGAAAAAATTTGTATCTTTTGGAGTTGACTTAAATAATTTTTATGGAGATAAAGTGAGGGGTCGGTTGGGAGAGCATAATTGGGGTATGTACATGCTTTAGCTTTTTAAGTTTATCTTGAGCTGTAAGGCTTCGATTGAGATGATTCTTGCTTCAAAACGAACTAGAGATTCATAGCTGCAATTTCTTTAATGAAGTCAAATTGTAGTTTTGGTGTTTGACTAGTGTGGGCACTCCACTCTTATAGGATGATGGTTATTTAGGGTTGTTGGAATAACCCTACAGGGTATTACGCAAGCTCAAAGTTTATGACTCCGGATGTTGGGCTCCAAAAATGGGGTCCAACAATAATTAGGAATATTTTAGGAATAATACAAAATGCAGTTCAAATCTCATAATTATAATCGCATTATAATTTCTAATTGCATAACAAGTATTCTAGGGATTTTATCTTTATGATTAATAATTGAATAATTAACAAATACACAAAGATAAAGAATGCCTTGTTATTGAATAAAAATATGTCATACAATAAATTTACAAAAAAAAATAGGTTGTAAGGGCATAAACTAACAATACCCCACTTGCACTAAAGCCAATCACCAATGTATTGAATACCATAGGCATCCATATCTCTGTCATGTTCTTTGAGATAATGGCTTAGTGAGGAGACTTTTAAGATTCTCTTTAGTGGGAACTCGCTCTATCAGGATGTCCTTCCACTCTACCATCTCTCAGATCAAGTGAAACTTCCTAAGTACATGCTTGGATCACTGATGAGACCTCAGTTTCTTCTCTTGTGCAATGGCATCACTGTTGTCACAGTACAATACTATCGGATCAGCAATGCTAGGAACCACTCCAAGTTCATTGATGAACTTCTTGATCCAAACTACTTCCTTCTCTATCATGAAAACTGCAATATACTCAGCTTTAATTGTTGAATTTGTGATGGTTGGTTATTTAGAACTCTTCCAACTAACCACATAACCACAAAGAGTAAAAATATACCCTGACTGTGATCTACTATTGTCTTGATCAAACTGGAAACTAGAATCCGAAAAACTCTAAACTCTAAGCTAAGTTCCACCATATACTAGAAAAATATCTTTAATCCTTCTCAATTACTTTAAGATGTTTTTCACAGTCATCCAGTGACCCTCACTGAGATTAGCTGGATATGTACTTGTTATGCTCAAAGCATAAGCAACATCTATTCTCATTCATAGCATCGCATAAATGATCAATCCAACAGCTGAAGCATATGGAACACCATTCTTTCTATCTCTTTCTTCTTATGTCTTAGAAAATATGCTCTTGGAAAGATAAATTCCATGTGATGTGGGTAAAAATCTCCTCTTGGAATTCTCCATGCTAAACCTCTTTAACAGTTTATCTATGTATGTGGATTGGGAAAAACTAAGCAACCTTTTTGATCTATGTTTATAGATCTTTATACCTACTATATAAGCTGCTTCTCCCATATCCTTTATGGAAAAGTTCTTAGATAATCATATCTTAACAGGCTGGAGCATTGAAATGTCATTATCTTTTTGTAAACATAAGGCTCATCCAAATTTTTTATAAAATCAAACTCTTTGATTGTTTCATAAAAATGGATGTTCTATCTCTGTGATGCTTATTTCAATTCATAAATGGACCTTTGCAACTTGCATACTTGATCAAGAAATTCTTTGGATTAAAAACCCTCAGTTGTTTTATATACGTATCCTCTTGTAAATTCTCATTGAGAAATACTATTTTGACATCCATTTTTCAAATTTCATAATCATGGTATACATCTATAGCCAATAAAATCCTTATGGACTTAAGCATTGCTACAAACAAAAAAGTTCCATCAAAATCAATTCCTTGTTTTTGTTTGTAACCTTTTGCCACCAGCCTTGCTTTATATATATGTATATTTCCATCCATATTAGTTTTTCTTTAAAAAAACCCACTTGCACCTAATAGGTTCTATACCTTTAGGTTCGTCCACTAAAGGCCATATTTGGTTAGTATACATGGATTCCATTTAAGATTTCATGGCTTCTTTCCATTTTAAAGAATCAATGTTTGACATTGCTTCCTTAAAATTAGTAGGTTTGTCATTCAGAAGTGAAGCATCATCATTTCCTTTTTCACCATATAGATCTAATCTAACAGGAGGATGATGTACCCTTCCAGAGTGTCACAGTCTATGTGTTTCTTAAACCATTGGTTGTACATCTAATTTATTAACTTATGATTCTTATTCCACTTGGATGTGTGTTTGTGGCTCTAAAACTTCTCTAAGTTCCACATCACTCCCACTACTTTCTTTAGGAATAAATTCTCTTTCTAAAAATGTAGCATGTCTTGAGACAAATACCTTTTGCTTAAGAGGATGATAAAACTGATATCCAAAACTTTCTTTTGGATATCCCACAAACATGCATTTATCTAATTTAGCTTCAAGCTTATCAGACATTGCATGTTTGACATAAGCATCACATCCCCAAATCTTCAAGTATGACAACCTTAGTCTCTTACCAGTTCGTATCCCATATGGAGTCTTGTCAACTGATTTGTACAGAACTCTATTTAATAGGTAAGCAGTAGTTTTAAGAGCATATCCCCAAAATGAAACTGGAAGAACTGCATCTCATCATGGAACATACCATATCTAATAATGGTTTCTCGTTTCAAAAACTCCATTATGTTATGGAGTTTCAAGTAGAGTCCATTGTGAGAGAATTCCATTCTCTTTCAAGTAATCAAGAATCTAAGTACTCGCTATCTTAATCAGACCTAAGTGTCTTAATACTCTTACTAGTTTGTTTCTCTACATTAAGTCTCAATTTTTTGAACTTTTCAAATGCTTCAGACTTATATTTCGTTAAATACACATAGCCATATCTAGAATGGTCATTTGTGAATGTTAAGAAATAAGAAAATCCACCTCTAGCTTGAGTAGACATGGGGCCAAATACATCTGAATGTATACACTCTAACAACTCATTAGCATGTTATCCCTATCCACTAAAGGGTAGTTTGGTCATCTTACCCATTAAACAAGATTCACAAGTTTTATATAATTCATAATCGAAAGGCTCTAAATGTCCTTCTTTATATAACTTAGTGATTCTTGTTTCATTAACATGACCTAATCTACAATACCATAAATAAGATAGATTTTGGTCACTTAATCTCCTGTTCTTGCTATTTATGTTTATAATTTGTCTTTTAAGATCTAAATCATACAAACCATTTGTAAGCATACCAGATCTATAATAAACATAGTCTTTATAAAAAGAACAATTCTTATTCTTAATAATGAAGAAAAATCCATTCATATCCAAACATAGAATAGAAATAGTGTTTCTTGTAGTAACATGAACATAATAACAATTATTTAGTTCAATTACAAGGCCATAAGGCAAAGCTAAACTATAAGTTCCTGTAACCAACGTAGAAACTCTTGCTTCATTACCGACTCATAAGTCCACTTCGCCTTTTCCCAACACTCTACTATTTGTCAATACCTGCACATTGTTACAAATGTGAGAACCACATCCGGTATCTAATACCCAAGATTGTGAAACATAAATAGAAAGATTGATTTCAATCATAAACAAACTTGAAGTTGAAGCTACATTTAGCTTCTTTTCCTTCAAGCTAGCAAGATAAGCTTTGTAGTTCCTCTTCTAATGTCTACCTATTCCATAATGGAAACAAATGCCCTTATCATTGTTTTTCTTTACACTGCCTGCTGGCTTTGCTGCTTTAGCAAAAGCCTTTTGATTCTTGTTCTTATTCTTCTTCTTAAGGGTCTTACCCTTATTCTTGGGAGAAGAAAAGCCAACACTAAGAAAAGAACTAAATTCCTTCTTAAGGCATCCCTTAGCAGTCTTGAGCATGTTGAGCAATTCAACCAATGACAATTCCTTTTTTTTATGAGGAAGTTCATAATAAATTGTGAAAAACTCGAGGCAAGAGACTAAAACACTAAATCAATTCTCAACTTAAGGTTCAGTTCATACCCCAGTTGGCCTAATTTTCAATGTAGCCAATCATCTATAGAATATGAAGTTCCACTAAAGATCTAGGAGCCATTTGCCATTTAAACAGAGCTCTCGCAATCTAAAACCTCTCCACCTAACTCTGTGCACCAAACAACTCTTAAAGGTGTAGGAACATTTCCCTTGCATTTATATTTATATGTTGCCTTTGAAGATCGGGAGACATGCTAACTAACATCACAAACATAGCTTGCTCATTGTTATCAATATGACTTTGATAATATTCTCAATCCTTATTTGTAGCATCTTATGCAGGTTTAGGTGGAAGCTCAGTGTCAAGAATGCACAATTTGTTTTCTTGCCTTAGAACAATTTTAAGGTTATGTAACTAGTCTGAAAAGATTGTTCCAGTAAATTTGTTTATATCCATGATACTCCTCAGGCACAAGTTCGTACTCATTGTTCAAAAACTGAAACATCAAAGAGCGAAAAATTAGTTTATGCCATAAAACTAACTAAATAAATAAGGACTTTTAAAAAATATTTAGTTACTCCCATCATTTTAAACAAATTAATAGCCCTTACTATTAATTTGAGAAATTATCACATAATTTTCTAGTAGGTTAGGATCCCATTTTAATTTAATTGATCTTGAGTTTGTTCAACAAACTAATTAAATTGAAATTAGGGAGATAACATTTTATCAATCACATCCTATGTAATTCCTAGATCTGTTAGGGGACAAATATTTTCCCAAAGCATATCTAATACGCAATTCCTTACCTTGCCTCTAACTTAATATGATCATGAGTTTACTCATCCAAATCATATAAATTTAGTTAAGTAAAACTCATCGTTATAAGACTAAACATGTTCAAGTTAAAGCGGCCTTAAGTTTACTCAATAAGCTTAACAATAAACAAAGCTCTGGTTTAATCCTATAACAATAGAAGGCATTATTCATGTTCTAAACATGTTCTTAAAATTTTAATGAGGGATTTAAAATTTGTCTCATTATAAATAATATATTCTCATTACATTAATTTATCCTATAACAACAGAAGGCATTATTCATATTCTAAACATGTTCTTAAAATTTTAATGAGGGATTTCAAATTTATGTCTCATTATAAATAATATATTCTCATTATATTAATTTATCTGACATAATATAGTTATGAAAAATAAATTGAGCACTTTGCTTGATTCTAAATATTGATTTGATAATTAATTTAATTTAATTTTTCAAATGAATGTTAATCTCATTAAAGTAATAAAAAGAAAAAAAATTTAATTAAAAAAAGAAAGGTGTCGGGGAAGCAGCTGGTGACGACGCACGCGCCCCTCCTTCTCCAAAAACCATCGCTGGTTTTTTTCCTTTTATTTTCTGGTCTGCTAGCCTGTGCTTGCTCTGCCTCCAATCTACACTTTACACCGTCTCCAAAGTTATGAAAAACCCAAGTTTTTATACATATAAATCTCTAGAGAGAGAAGTCTCTGTAGAGAGAGAAATAATCACTGCCACAGGCGGTGGTTCTCCAATCGCTGGTGATTATACCTGCTGCCACAATCCTTACACCCAATTAATCCCATTAACCAAACATACATCAACAGTCATTGAGGCATCTGAGTTTGAATAAATTTGCATTGAATGAATAATAACACAAACCAGAAAATCAAACACAAACGTTACCCATTTACATATTTAATTTAATGGCCACCAAATGTTAATAGAAGTTTGATTTAATGGACAAAAACTAGAAACTCAAGAGATACTTGACTTTATGAGGACCATCTGAAACGTTTTTTCAATTATGCAATTGAAGAGACAACAATAATGAATGATACTCTTCAGTTTTTCAAGAAACATAGCACAAGTGAAAAAGGAACGCAACAAAGATCAAAATAAAAATAATTTCTAGAAACACTTGAATTGTATTCGACATTTCCAAAATATGATGTAACCATTTTACATCATTTCCAGAAATAGTTAACGTAAGCTAAAGCAGTAATAAACTAAGATATTAAAAAATATCCTTCCTTATCTAGAAACACTTTCCGGATGAATAAAAAAAAGAAAAATCTTTTTCCAGAAAATAAAACATTCCAGATTCATTTTCAAAGAACAAACGTAGGCATTCCAGAACATTTCTAGACAGCAAATTGAAGAAAAATTTATGGAACATTTCCATAATAAGAAAAAAAATATTTAATCACTTAGAGCATGAGCCATACTTTCAAAACAATTCCAAAAGTGAATACAATAAATCACAAGTACAGAAACACTTATCTAGATAGTAATCATGTAAAACCATTTCATAACACACCATAAAAGCTTTCCAAAAATTATATATGCAACTTTAGCATATAAAAATCAAATCAAGCTGATGAATCAAAATTAAAACTGCTAAAGTTGGCTCTGATACTAGTATTGGATAATAAACACGAGATCGTATCTAAGCCCAATGGAATGAATTTAAAATTTTTTCCATATAATCAATTTTAACAAATTTTAATTTGAAATATAAAACAAGAAATTAACAAAGTTATACTAACCTGTTTTGATTTCAATTTTCCTTTCGTCTTGAGTCCGTCAATCCACAAGCCGTTCAATCATTCGACCTTTAATGATATCCATATATTTATTTAGAGAAAACTAAAATCTAATTTGAGAGAAAAATGTAAGAAGTGCTAGCTCCAATTTTTTTAATTTTTAATTTTATACAAAAAATCATATTTTTCATATCCTTGGATTTTATCAAAAATTACAACTAAAGTCAAACTTTAATCATAATTACGAATTAGTTCTTATTAGATCAAATATAACATATTGATCATTAAAGTTTCTAAAACTTCTCAATTAAGTTCAACTTAATTAAAATTTTACTTTCTCATTTATAGACCTTTTATATATGACCCAATAGGTTCCTAATATGTTGGCCATATTATAAATTATAACTCTAATTCATAATTATGGCCTCAAAAAAATAAACATGTGCTAGTTTAACCATTTCATCAATACCCTGTCTTAATGAAACTACGATTAGGAACATTTTAGGAATAATATAAAATGCAATTTGAATCTCATAATTATAATCTCACTATAATTTCTAATTGCATATCAATTATTCTAGGAATTTATCTTTATGATTAATAATTAAATAATTAACAAATACAAAAAGATAAAGAATTCCTTTTTATTGAGTAAAAATAATGGCATATGATAGGTGTCAAATGCATCATATTTTAGGGCATAATTTGATATGTGTTTAGTCATTTATTTGATTGTTTAGTATGTGTTTTGGGTAAAATTGTGTTAGTTTATGATTTATTTGTATTTTAAGTGTTTTATGGGTTAGAACAATCCTTTCAGTTTAAATATGATATTTTGAGGTACATTGATGTGTTTGATAGTGTTTTAAGGTCAACAATGAAGAGCGGAGAAGTTTTGGAGACATTCAGGCCAAAACAATCGCCCATAATCATGGCACAACAGGCCACAATTGTGACAAAAGCCCAAGACTTGGCCCATAATCGTGGCACATTAAACCATGATTGTGATATAAGGCTTAGATGTAGGCCACGATCATGGCCTGCATTGGATAGACGCGTAGCCACTCCCAAACTTTACGTTTCGAGAGATTTTTTGGACCTTTCAGACCCCATAAAAACCCTAGTTCAACCTTAATCATAAAAGAACATAAATAGAATAAGTAGAATAGAAATAGAGAGCTTTTGATCAACCACTACACCAAAACCTTAAAGAAGAGAACTTTGAGAGATCAAGAAAGAGAAGAAGGAAGAGAGAAGAGGAAGACAATGCAGACTTGACGTGCTTCTTAGAATAAGAAGCTTTCTGAAGTTGTAGCCTCCCATCATCTATTCGAGTTCTATTACCTATATATTTCAATTTTATTTGATTATAGAATTGGGATATATAGTTTGATGATAGAATTTAATTGTTGATTGATGTTCTATACTCACCTTTGGATATTATTTTTTATTTAATAAATTATGATTTTTTTATGTGTTTGTTGAATTAATTGTGGTTTAATTTTGCACTTCATATCTCGACAATAAAATGAGTGGGTGAATCGAGAAAAAAAGATTAAAATGGGCTAACGAGAGTTAGATAATTTAATAGATTCAAGATTAAATCAGGTTGGTAAATCTTACGTAGAGAGATCACACATAGGTTTCTAATTGTTTATTAGAGAACTTAAGAATTGATTAAGTTTTGGATAGGTTGTTAATTGAGAGACTATAAATTTCCATAATCTGATTAGGGTTTATGCTTTAGGGTTCAATTATAACTTGAGAGAGAGTAATTAACCTTAGGATCATCTAGAACGATTAATTCAATAAATCGTAATTAGTTAGGTTAGCATTAAAGATACATAATTTTCCCTTTCTCTCTTTTGGTTAACTCATTAGGTTGAATTCTAGGGTGTGCTATCATTGTTCAACAAATTAATCAATTTCCATTAGTTGTTATTTGTTTTAATCTGCAATTGTTAATGATTGTTCGTTGATTGTTTTCATTAAGTGCTAATTGTCAATTATTGTTTTGTTATTGATTTGGTTTGTTTAATTTATTTATTTCTCATGTTTAAATTCATTTTCTTTTAAAATTTTGTTTAATAGTTTATGATCTTATATTTTAAGATTAGATTAACCCTCCTTGTGGATTCGATACCTTAGTACTATGCGAACGACTCGTACACTTACAAAATATCGAAGTTAAATATTAAAACTTACTTATATTAGAAAACCGCAATCATCACACAAATAAATTTACAACCAAAAAATTGGCTACAAGGGTATAAACTAACACCATATCAGTTACACTTAGGCTCACAAAATTTTGCTAACTTAATTCTTTACCATTCACATTTTACAATCACAGTTATAGCCCCAAATTTCCAAATTTGAAAACACCTTTATATCACTTAGCATGAATTCCTCATCAATTATACTTTAAATCTCAACTTAAATCATCCATGCATCAGCCCATAAGCTCCTTTTTTCGTAAATCAAAAAATAGGATAGAAAAGTAACCAATTCATTCTACATTCATTTTTTTCCAATGCATTGTTAACACCAACAACCCATTCAATCCATCCCTAATTAGCCATAATAAAAATTTGCTAACATTTACCACAATAGGTTAGTGTTTCACTTACTTGAATAGCTTGAATGCCACCTCAAATGTCAAGCTTGCTTAGCCTCAGTTGCATGTAATAACATTTCAAGAACATTGAAGGGCTATGATGGTTCGACCATGACTAGAAGAAGAAGACAGTAATATATGTAACAACGTTCTGCCTCTATAGCTATCTTTATGATGAATTTTGCATGGGTTTTAGGGTGGAGATGTACCGAACTAAGGCAGAAATTCAAAGGTGTGAGTTTGGTGTAGGTTTCGGTAATGAGAGGGAGGAGATGGAGAGCATACGACCTAAAAAATGACAAAACAAAATGACCATGAAATGTATAAGTCTTATGGTGTAGGATGAGTATACCTTCTTTTTTATTAAAGAACAGTTGTTATGTATTAAAGTAAGATACATGTCCCCTCTTTAGATGATACATATGTCCTTTATGACTATCGTATGTCACTTAGTTCTATAAGCCATATGTCAATCATTTCATAGACTTAGTCATCCCAAATCTTCATATATCAACTTCATTTTGCAACTTTCATACCCCAGAACATGTCAATTAAGTGCACAAAAAAATCTTTGCCACTTCTTTTTTCATATTTCTAAATCATGGTTCATGTGTGCATGCTAATATTATACATGTGAATGAAATCATAAAATCATATCCTAAATGTACCAAATTAAATCTATAAATATGTAACTCATGTTACTCAATATATTATGTGTAAATGAAAGCTTCTAACACTTTAACTCTTAGTAGTTTTGGAGACCGACAATTACAAAAGTTTTGTGATGTTTGCTTTAATTAGAACTTAATCCTTATTGTCTCAATACTCACAATATTTTTAGTATATTAAAACTAAGCTCTTTAGATTATTACAAGTTCACAATATTTTTAGTTTATTTTGATTAAGCTTTAACACTAAGCAGTTATCTAAGTTATGCTCTAATATTTTTGCAATGTGGGCATTTATATTTTGAAAATTGGTCTCTTTATTTATTGCTTTGTTGATAAGAATTGTTAAAGTAGTCATTAATATCTTGTATATGAAGAATATTTTTTAGTATAATTTAATGATATTTATATAGTTTTACATTTTATATATAATGCTTGATATTTTGTATTAGTAATATTTTTATACGACTTATTTGTATAATGAATTCACAATAAAAAATATATTGATATATCATATATATATATTATATTGTTCAATAATATGGATTTAAAAATTTTTCTACATTTAAAAAAAAACTAAAAATATTTGGCTATGTTTATAAAAACGTAGCTGAAAAAATTTGACTACGATCATGAAAACGTAGCTAATAGTATTTAGTTACGGAAAAAAATAGCCAAAAACTATGGACTATGATTTTCGAATATATTCAAGGACGGAGCTATGTTATAAGAGAGGGGGGCCATGGCGCCCCCCTTTCAAATATTTTTTTTAAAATTACTTATATAATTAAATTT
>JANZLF010000008.1:36095394-36106656 GCA_026546835.1 Erythroxylum foetidum | reverse complement strand
CATTCGCTTTGCTTCTGCTTTGCTTCCGCTTTTCGGTTGTTCGTTTTATTCTGTTTCCTTATGTTGAGATTCGATTCCACTTTGATTGTTTCGTTTTGCCACTTTGTTTCGTTTCCGATTTTTGCTTGTTTTTTTGGTTGGGATCCGGTTCCCGGATCGGGTCCCAACATTCTGTGAATTGTGTGAATATGCATGAGTTGAATGAACCATCGATGATGGTTTCTCACTGAGTTCGCAAACTCACCCAAAATTGCAATTATTTTTCAGGAATTGACGAGTACCCCGTTAGATAAATGGGAGTATGATTATTGCAAGAGGATCAGAGTTTGAAGTCGGGATCAGTTTCACGTCTGTATTTGGGTCATTTTGATTTATATGTTAATTTGTATTTCCGCAGATTTGTACTGTTATTGTAAAGGGCCCAATTGATAAGTGTCGTATTGTAATATGATTACTGAAATGGTATTTTGATTAAAAATGTTTTCGTATCGCGAGCTCAAATTGTTTACTGATATCTGTGCACTCGATTGTTTTAAAAAAAAAATAGTTTTCTGAGTATTTGAACTGTTTTAACTGCCCTAGCATACCACCCTCGTGAGGCATAGGCTCGGATATCACCATCGATATCCGGTTCGGGTCTTGCGGGAGTGAGATGCTACAAAATTGGTCTTCAAAGTCTTCATGAAAGTTGTATATCTTCAAGTTCTCTTTCAATTTATCTAAAGAACACTTTAATCTTAGTTCTCTAGAGAAAGTTATGCTAAATTTCCCAAAATAGGTTTAGTATGGTTGAGGACAAGTACTGTTTCTGTCAATGGCTTCGAATGTTGGGCTCTGGAAGCGAGGTCCAACAATATATATCCAATATCAATTGATTTACCCTTGACTAGGATGGGTCCTTAGTATTAACAAAAAATATCAATTCTTATATGGCTTACTTTGGAGATCTCAAGTAAAATGATCCTTATACAATCATCACAATGATAATTTTTATAAATATAGAAGTAATGTTCCAAATACAATTCTCATATTAGATAAGTTTAGTTAACTTATTCTTTATCAAGCACCGATATATTTATTGAAGTATTTTCGTATTTTAGTCTACAATATCAACTACTTATTAATTTAATTTAAGGTGATGAATCCTATATTAACTACCTTCATATAGGTCATGTTATATTCAATATAAATTGAGTTACTCTTAAATAGGATGGATCCTTAATAGTATCACAAAATGCCAATTCTTATATGACATACTTTGGAGATATCAAGTTAAATAATCCTTATACAATCATCACAATAATAATTTTTATAAATATATAAGAATGTTCCAAACAAAATGCTCATATTGGATCAGTTCAGTGAACTTATTCTTTATTATCAAGGGCCTATATATTTATTTAAGTAATTCCATATTTTAGCCCATAATATCAACTACTTCTTTCACAAGGAAGAAACATACATATGCTAGTCTTTCAGATAATGTCTAGTCTTAATAGTATAATGATTAGAAAGAAATTAAGAATAATATTTAAATGTAATATGAATCTCATAATTATAATATCATCATATAAAATATATTTGTTTAAAGGAATTTATCTTATATGTTAGTTAATTAAACAAATAAGCATAATATAAAAATGTTTTTAATTAATTATATCACAAAATTAAAATCAATTGATTGGCTATAGAGTATGAATTAACGCCAAGTAGTTTCAATGTGCTTAAAAACTCCAAGTAAATGAGCTCTTCATCATCCCTCAGCGACTAAAGGACATATTAGTTATAATAGAATAAAAAAAAGAATATAATCAATAGATCAAAAGTAAAGAACCACATTACTTACTTATTAAAAGAAGTAACAAGATTTCATTATCGAAGGGACCTTTGAATTTTTGGGAAAAAAAGTAAGAGAAAATTATAAGAGCATGAGATAAAATGGAAACATTAATTTCTTCTCTTTCCTAAATATGAACAAATCAATAGTGATATGGAAATTTAAAGTTGGGAACATTTTATAAAACTTTTAATTAATAAAGAAAAGGCAAAAGGTTTCAAATTGAACACAAACATTTTTACCAAATTAATTTAAACTCAAATGTTTAAACATGTTAACAAAGAACCTAAATGTTCAATTTAAACTCTGACATCTCATTTAGCCCTCCATTAAAAAAAGTATATCTAGATTTTTTTTTCTATAGACCTATTGCTAAATGTGTATCCTACGTGGATAATAGGGACTAAAAATTAAAAATATTTCTCATAATTAACTAGATGACAACATTTTGGTTTTTACCAAATGTTATTTCTAGGTTAAATGTTTGGCATTAGACTCAAACAATAGACCTACAAAACAAGACAATGTGTAAAATTTTAGACTCAAACAACAAACTAGGAAAATGGAAAAATTTTCACAATATAGTAAACGAATCATTTACAAACATGAAAAGTCCACTTAATGGCATTCAAGCGAGCAAATTTTAACCATCCATTTTATGTACTTAAGAAACCATTAGAAGTGACGCAACATTTGAATCCAAAATTACTCTATCTCTGAATTAGTTTCTCTTTGTACTCAATTTCCTCACTTCCTAAAATAACACAAGTTTTATGGTCATCAAAGGTACAAATTGTTATCATTCTCATTTTCACATAAATAAGATGCCTCAAATTTTTACATAACATTCCAAAAACAATTTAAACACTTTCAAAGTCTCCTATGGTCATTATAACTATATCCTCAACAACTCAAACTAGAACACAAGTATTTGACGTTTTGTAGTATTAAACCACTTAATCAATATTTCCTTGATTATGTAAATATAGAAAGGGGAAGAGAGTATAATCAGCATAGGTGAGTAAGTGACGAAATGGATTATAGTGTAGAGGTTTTGGTGCTATCAAAATTAGAGGAAGAAGTCTAAGAAAAATAATAACATCTGTGAAGATCCCAAATATTGTTATTTGGTTAATTATAGGAAAATACTTTTTATTTTTAGGCCCCACTTATCACGTAGGATACATATGTGGAACCATATATAGTTTTCGAAATAGTTAGCTGATAGAGATGTTAAGTCAAGATCTAAATTGAATGTTGTGAAATGTTAAGATTTTTTTTAAACATGTTAAAATGTTTGGGTTTAATTTGAATTATAGTGAAAATGTTAAGTTCCATTTTGACCCTTTTTCTATAATGAAAAAAGAGTAATATATTAAGTCAAAACCTCCTCAAGTAAGTCCAAATTGCTTGCAACAAACATGTTCTACTTTAAAACTATATTGCTTATGACTTATATTATAGGATGGGGACACATGGTTTGATCCAACTCGCTAAATTTTGAACATTCATTTAAATTTATCAATAAGATGAAGCAACCATAAATAAAATTTTATTAATATGATAGAGGTATTCTTTTCAAAACCCTTCTTACCCAAACACAAACCCCAAACACTTAACCATTGCTAGCCCTTTTGAGCCATCATTTTGAGTGCATGCATATTTCCATAATTGATGTAAATGTTTGATCTCTAGTTAAATATTAAAAAAACAAGAAAGGCTTTCTCAAAAAGAAAAGAAAGAAAAAGTTCCAAAAGCTTTCACAAAAAAAACAAAAAGTTTTCTCTAAAGAGAAAAGTTATTGAGAAAAACCAAAAAAAAGAAAAAAAAGTGAGATTTTTTGTTTAAATATTTTTTTAAGCATCGTTGATGCTTGTTTCATGTGGAAAATAATTGTGATGCATGAACTTGTCTTCTTCTTCTATTTAATCTATTTCATTTAGCCTTCCTTATATTACGACCTGCAAGTCCTCTTGATTCTCGAAATTATAGTTCTTGTGGTGGAGAGGTAGAATTATCACAAGCTTATGGTAGATAATGGACTAAGCAAATTTTAGGGTGAAATTATCCCAAGACAAGTGAGTTGAGAGTTAAACACATTTCCTTTATAGAAATCTCTTTGGCCCAATCTCTTAGATTAAATACTTATAGTGTTTATTTTCTTAGCGCTCTTTCAGTCTACTTTGGCTTATTTATGGGAAAGTGGTTTAACTGATTTTCTACTCTCATTTTTAATCATGGCCAGTATTTTCTTCTGCACTTGTATATCTTTGAATTTTATAAGATTTGTCCAGGAGTACAAAGGTTTAAGTGCGGGAGGATTTGATTGAACTCAAGTTTTCTATATTATTTGGTGACAATTTCATGGTTTTTGTTATACTTTTTGGCTCTTATTATCGGATATTGTGCTTAATTTAGCTTATAAGTGCTTGTTTTGAATTAATGTAGTTTGAAGGTAAAATTTTCACAAATAGATAGTAATTACACTCAGTTGATTTTTAGGACAATTGATACTGCAAACTATTGTTTTTCATTGCAGGACACTGAAGAAGTAGAGCCAAGAGTGAAAACCAAGAAATTCAAGAACACAAGTCGATAACACCAACAGGCAAGTTCGTCACAGCGAGTATCATCTTTCACCATGGAAAAAACTAGAGAATTTAAGCAGAAACCTTTCAGGAAATTTTTTCCGCGACAAAGATCTGACGTCATTGCGGCAAAGTCACAAAAACTCCAGCAAAATCTTTAGGGAAAAGTTTGCCATGATGAAAACTGCAGTTGGACCCGAGCTATTTTTGGAAACTCATTTACCCATTCGTAAAACTAGCCTGGATACCTACTTGGAAACCCTATTTTTGACAAGAGGGGAGGACAGAAGACATCATATAGGCAGCCTACAAAAACATAATCCATCATCTTTCTCTCATTCAACCCTCATTTTCTTCTACTGTTTTTCACTATCAATCTTCCACCATGAGTGCCTTTGATTCCTTCTCAATTGTGAAGATTTTGAGAGCTATGTGTAGCTAGACGTTTCATTTCCTCTTGAAGAGAAATCTCAATTGAAGAGAAATCTCAATTGTGAATTAATTATCCTTAAGATTGCTTCAAATCCAATTGAGTAGTTATGAGTAGTTTTGTAAATTGAGAAGTTGCAATTCAATTATTATCTATGTCAATTGGGATTACTTGGTTAGATCTTGAGAGAGGATAATCAAAACCTTAAGATATCTAGGATCAAACATAATTGAATTTACAAGATAAAGGGAAGACAACACAAGGATATAATAACCCCTAAGTTTCCATTAATAATTAACTTCACTCTTATTGCTATCTTTACTGATTCAATTGTTTAGTTTTATTATTTTATTTTAATTTCAATTAATTCATTCTTTAATTACCTTAGACAAGATGTGCACTCAAATTATTCGGTGACTAATCCAATCTTTGTGGGAACGATTATTAATGGGTATTTTATATTGATTTTAGATACATAATCTGCTAAACTCTTCTCCATTTAATGTTTAAATTGCCCTACTTAAGAGTTATTTGTTTTAATTTTAGGTAAACACTAGATTTGGAACCTTTCATGTACACTCTCACGCCCATGCAAGATATGGAAATTCATTTAAATGTGGGCTATAGTAAATGGTGGGCTTAAGCAATGTACGTATAGTGTGTAACATGAAGAGGGGCTGAAAGAATAAAGAGGCATGTGACAACTACACTTGAGTTAGTAGTGTGTGATGTGCGGTTGAAAGAAGAGAAAAATTTGAGCTGAAACATATGACGCTTAATTAAAAATAATTGTACAGCAGCTGAATAGAGAAAAAGAAGGTGGCTGCAATAAGAGTGTTGGGCCCGGGTCCCGTTTCCTATCCCGAGGTGACCGCTCGAGGTTGGCGAGAAAGGGGCACACGAAGGAAGGATCGAAAACATCCGAAATATAAAGGAACAGTAGTGGGAAGAGGAGGACTCGCTGCGGCAACAAAATGCTCGCCGCGGCGAACACCTCGCAAAAATGGTTCGCTGCGGCCAAAACTTGGCTTTGCCGCGGCGAACTCGCGGGTACACACTGCGGCGAAAGGCCAGCATCACGCTGCGGCGAACACCCAAGGAATGCGCCACGACGAAGGACTTGTTCGCCGTGGTGAACTCCCCAAAAACCGAACCCGTTCCCAACATCTTTGCAATTTCATACAAACACATACCCATTCAATCTAACTAAAATTTTAACACACACGAAAATAAGGGTACTTCATGTCATTACAATTTGAAAGAATTGAACAAGCATTCATAACATAGCACAATACATAAAAATGCTTAAATCCAAATACATAAGGATGCTCAATGTTGATATGCTTGGAAAACTAATGAAAAGCACTAACTTAGTACAAAAGCTTCTAACTATCTTGGAGTTTTTGATGTCTTGCAAGGATCAACGATCTTCTCGTTCTACACTTAAGGAGTGGGAGGTAATAGGGTGAGCTGCGAAGCTTAGTGGCTTATACATTTATAGCCATTGGCGAAGAGCCATACATTCAAGCTATATAAATACAAGTATGTAGCAAGTCAAAACTTAACAATTATTCCCAATTTTATAGCGATCAAAATGTCATCACAAAAATATGTCATGTAATTTCTGCATCACAACATAATAATTAATTATGCATTCTTCCTAACAAATCAATGATGAAATGCACAACAAATGGCTCGAGAGTTCCGTGGAACAAAATGGATAAACCGAAGTTTATATGAACAAAACGAGTCCAATTTCTCAGGATCTCGTGGCCTCAAGTGGGCAGCTGGGAGAAGGCTATACGTCGACGTGCACGTGACTAATGAAACGTTCCTCTCTTGCCCAAATATAGCACATATTATTCATTTCATGCTCATATCATTTTATCAAAAGCTTTCATACTTTTCATGATCATCATGCTTCTTCATCTTTCCATTCATACAACATGCCATAATGTTTTTCAAGGCGATACATAATCACAATCACAATACATTGTCAATAATTTCAAAGCCACACACGCATGCAAGCAAGCAAGACAATTTGCCCATACACACAACAACTATAAATATATTATCCACCTAATATCGCTTGATAATCCAAGCTCAAAGTTGTCCTTTCTCATGCGATTGGATCAGGTCGGCTTGGTTTCCTATAACAAACCAAGTTTTCATTCAAACAACATTCGAAATAAAATCATAAAGCTTTGAAAATCAAAGTGCTAACACTAAAATCTATGCTCGACTTCCATTCAAATTTTCAAATCTTTATAGGTTGACTCCAAGCTTCCCTTCTTCATAAAACTTGTAGCCCTATGGCTCTAGCTTACAACGAATCAAAAATCACCTCATTTGGACATCTACAACAAAAGTTATGCCCAAAATACCAAAATACATCTGTGCAGAAAGCTGGAGCTCGTCGCAGCGAACGGCCTGTGTGCGCTGCGGCGTACACGTTTGTGTGCACCGCGACGTGAACACTTGTGTGCATTGTGGCGTGCACACCCTCGTGCATCGCGGTGTGCTCATGAGCACGTCGTGATGTGCGAGCCTAGAAACTCTCCCGAACTTGATTTTTTCCCACTTCTTCATCCACAATCCTCCCATTTTGTAAATGCAACACATCTAAACCTTAAATCACGTCTTATACTTCGGTTCTAAACTCATTACAACCCTAAAATCACTCACAAACACAACAAAATCATCAACCCAAAGAAATTTAACTATTTTTCCATAAACTTCTTAACAACCGAAATCTACACATTCTAAGCTATTCTAGGGTTCCATCCAACCCAAACAAGAAGAAAAAAAGCTAAACTTACCAGCAAATGCTTCAATTCTGTCGAAATCCTCTAGAATTGCAAAGCCCTATTTTCTCTTCTTCTCCCTTAAGCTCCACGACACTCTCCTTCTTCTCTTCTCACTCTTTCTCTTCTAATTTCTTTCCTTAAGCCTAAATGGAAAGAGCAAGACCAATTTGCCCCTCCATGTAATGCCTTAACCTCTCCAACTTAAGTGATCTTCCCATTTTGCCCTCAAACATTTTTATTCTTTCATTTCCACTTATACCACACTATACTCAACTTAATCTAATTTTCCCTTAATACTTTCAATTTAATCAAACTAAGCAACAAGTCACACAATCAGGACAATTCATACTTAATAACATCAATTACAAAAAATTTTGGGGCCCAACATTTCTCCCCCTCTTAAAAGAAATTTCATCCTCGAAATTATTACCTGTGTCATCGAAGAGATGTGGATACCTCTCCTTCATGGTTTCCAATGACTCCCACGTGCCCTCTTCCACCGAATGATTCCTCCACAGAACTTTGACTAGCTGAACCGTCTTGTTCCTGAGGACCTTTTCCTTGATGTCCAAAATTTCCACTGGAATCTCTTCATAACTCAGATCATCTCTCAACTGAACCTCAGTAATTTGGATGATATGAGAAGGATCCGATCTATACCTCCTCAGCATGGAAACAAGAAAGACATCATGGATCTGAGACAATTCCAGGGGTAACGCCAACCTGTAGGCTAGTGGTCCAATCCTCTCAAGAATTTTATAGGGACCCACATATCTCAGACTCAACTTGCCCTTCTTGCCAAACCTCATTATTCCTTTCCAAGGAGACGCCTTAAGAAATACTTCTCACTGACTTCATACTCCATCTCTTTTTGGTGTGCATCAGTATAGCTCTTCATTCTATCCTGAGCTACCTTAAGTCGTTGCTTAACAAAATTAACTTTATCAACTGTCATCTGAATCAATTCTAGTCCTATTAGTTTCCTCTCTCCTTCTTCATCCCAGCATATCGTAGTTCTATACCTTCTTCCATACAGTGCTTCGTAAGGAGCTATCTGAATGCTCGAATGGTATGAATTGTTGTAAGCAAATTCGACTAATGGAAAGTGTTCATCCCAAGCTCCTTTGAAATCTATCACACATGCCCTGAGCATTCCCTCAAGTGTCTGAATGGTCCTCTCAGATTGACCATCGATCTGAGGGTGAAAAGTCGTGCTAAAATTCAGCTTAGTTCCTAAAGCTTCTTGCATGCTTTCCCAGAATCTCGAAGTAAACCGAGGGTCTCTATCTGAAACTATGGAATCTGGAATCCTATGTAATCTCACTATCTCATCAATGTACTTCTTTGCTAGCACATGCAAAGAATCAGTCTATTTAATTGCCAGAAAATGGGCTGACTTGGTCAACCGATCCACAATAACCCATATGGAATCATGCTTCCCACTGGTCTTGGGCAAACCCAAAAAAATCCATGGTTACCCTTTGCCACTTTCACTCAGGAATGGACAATGGCCTTAACTTGCCTAAAGGTGCCTGGTGTTTAGCCTTAACTTACTGACACACTAGACACTTACTTACATACTTTGCTACATCCCTCTTCATGCCCTTCCACTAGAAATGCTTTCTCAAATCCCTGTACATCCTGGAGCTATCTGGGTGCATGGCATAAGGCGCATTGTGTGCCTAATCCAAAATCTCATCCTTCACCTCCTTAACATCTGGAATACAAAGTTTGTTTCTTACTGTTATGAGCCCATCATCCCTCACTACTACTTCAGAATTCTTGTCATTCTGAATTTCTGCTCGAAGCTTGTTTAATTCTGCATCCAGTGCCTGTAACTCCTTCACCTTCTCCCTGAGTATTGGCCTCACTCTGAAGTTAGCTAGAAGGTAATTTGGTTCCTCCCGCTTCAAGCTTATCTTAAGCTTAGCCATCTCTTCCAATAAAGGTAGATAAACTGTCCGAACATGGGCTATTGAGGATTTCCTACTCAAAGCATCTGCCACTACATTTGCCTTCCTTGGATGGTACTTAATTAGCAAGTCATAATCCTTAAGCAACTCAATCCACCTTCTTTGTTTCAAATTTAGTTCTTTCTGGCTTAGTAAGTACTTGAGACTCTTATGATGAGTAAAGATCCTCGTCTGAACCCCATATAGATAATGCCTCCAAATTTTCAAGACAAAGATCATTTCTGCCAATTCCAAATCCTGGGTCAGATAATTCAACTCATATGGCGTCAGTTGCCATGAGGCATAAGCTATCACCCTGTCTCCCTGCATCAATACACCACCCAGACCCTTCCTCGAAGCATCACTATATCCTTCATCTCCAGTAGGCAAAATCAAAACTAGAGCACTCATTAATCTGCGCTTGAGCTCCTCAAAACTCTTCTGGCATTGCTCACTATATACAAATTTCTAATTCTTCGTCAATAACTTAGTCATCGAAGTAGATATCATGGAGAATCCTTCCACAAACCTCCTGTAATAACCTGTCAGACACCTCTATCACTGTCTAGGGTGCATGCCAACTCATCACTGCTTCAACCTTCTTTGGATCAACATGTACACCATCTTGTTAAATCACATGTCCAAGGAATGTCACCTCATGAAGCCAAAACTCACACTTGCTAATCTTAGCATAAAGCTCTCTTTCCCTCGGTGTCTGCAATACATTCCTGATATGCTCCTCATGTTCTTCTTTACTCTTGGAATACACCAGAATGTCATCTATAAACACTATGAAAAATTGATCCAGATAATCCTTAAAGAACCTATTCATAAGATCCATAAAAGCAGCTGGAGCATTGGTAAATCCAAATGGCATGACCAAAAATTCATAATGCCCCTACCGAGTCTTGAAGGTTGTCTTGCTTACATCAAACTCCTTGATTCTGAGCTGATGATAGCCTGATCTGAGATCAATTTTAGAGAAGACCCTTGCTCCTTGCAGCTGGTCAAACAGATCATCTATCCGTGGCAGAGGATACTTGTTCTTAATTGTCTCCTTGTTGAGTCTCCGATAGTCAATACACGTCCGCCATGTTCCATCTTTTTTCTTGACAAACAGAACCGGCGCTCCCCAAGGTGACGAACTCAGTCTAACATACCCCTTCTTTAACAGTTCCTCCAACTTTTCCTTAAGCTCCCTCAACTCAGCTAGAGCCATTCTATAAGGCGGTATTAAAATAGGTGCGATTTTGGGAATCAAGTCGATGGTAAACTCGATTTCTCTCACCGATGGCAAACCTGGTAAGTCCTCTGGGAACACATTTGCAAACTCCCTCACAATCGAAAAATCATCTAACTTCCCTTCATTCACATCGGTATCCACAACATGCGTCAAGAAGGCTCCACACCCCTGACCCATCATTCTATTAGCTAGCATAGCCAAAACAATTATCGGCGATGATGTTTTCTTATCTGTAAGTGATCTAGAATGGGGGGTTGAATAGATCTTTAAAATTCTTTGAGAATTTCTACAAGAAAATCAGAAGTTAAAACACACAAAAACAATTTTGATAAACTTAAATGAAAAGTGTAGGGAAGAAGATCAAACACTGTTTTTATAGAGGTTCGGTGCTAAGACCTACGTCCT
>JANZLF010000008.1:36042471-36053464 GCA_026546835.1 Erythroxylum foetidum | reverse complement strand
TAAACAAAACTTAAAAATGAATTATTTTTATTTAAATTTATTTTAATATTTTATATAATATTTATTAATAAATTATTAATAAAATTATTTTATTTTTAAAATAAATAATTTTAAAATTATTATTTATAAACTAATATTTATTTTATATATTTTAAATTATTAAATTAAAATTTATTTGAAATTTATATAACGGCATCAAATCTGGTACGATATTCGTAACATTGGTTGAAGAGGAGGTAAGGTTTTAAAAAAAAGTTGTCATAGAGTTGAAAGATAAGGAAGGACTATATTAACTAGTGTATTTTTTAGATTAAATTCTTGAGAAAAGTAATCGGAAGTATTGAGATTTAGAATCCAAATAAATTGCTACTACTTTCTTTAGATTGGGAAAGTTTTTATTTTCCTAACTACTCAAAAAAAGAACCAAACGTGATAATATAAATTTTAAGAAAAATATTACTTTCCCAAGCAAGAATCTATGCCAACCAAACAAGGGCTTTGTGTTTGTCTTTTTGTTACGTTCATTGCATCTTAGTTGTTTCGTTTTCATCATTTTAGCATATTTTGTTTTCTTTTGTTTGAAACATTTGAAATAGCATTGCCATCTCAGCTCTCTGTGGTTTGACCCTAGCTCGTCATTTACTGCATAGTTTGGTAGTTAAGAATTTATTATTTAGTAGTTGGTGACAGGTTATCAAAGTGCTAGATTGAAGACTAGTCAAAAGAAATAAGAATCGGTTACAACTCCTTCGTTAGTGAAATTAATGCTATAAATGAATGTTGCAAAAGTTTATTTAAGTTCAAATATATCTTTGCAAATTAATATATCACATTATATTTTTCTCATATTTTCTTTATATCATTGTAAGTGCATAAAATGACACATATTTAAGAAAAAACGAGGGAAGGAGTTTTCAGCCTTGTGTCATATTTTTGGATATACTATTGCAACTGATTTACATGCATATTGGTTATAATTGGTAAAATAAAATAAAAAAATGAATGATTTACTTGAGAAAACATTAGCTACAACATTATCCATGATAGAGAATGAATTTGGGGCTTCACCAGTTAATCAAGCGACTAATATAATGATTAAATAGTTGAATTCCTTGCATAATTTGGGTGTTAAAGATGTATAATGTGGAAAAGCATTAAAGGCTTTACTCGATTCTCCACTTTATAAGCATATTTTTATAAAGTTGTCACATGTAAGGAAGTTGGGTTGAGCTGTGTCTATTTAGTTATATTTTCATGCTATTGCTTATTGAAGCCTTATTAGGTTTAACACTTCTATGTTAAGAACTATTCCATATTTGAATATTTTAACTATATATTTTGTTCAAGTATTTGATATGAACCTTTTGACTTAATATTTGAAATAAAAATTCTTAAATTTATATTAAATTCCAGAGTGTTTTATAATCATTTTGGCATTTATATTTAAATGTTCTCATTAATTATTTAATATTAGTAATATAGATACATGGTATTTTTATTGAATTTCGAATCAGATTCATATTCAGATGATGAACTGATAAAGGTAGTTATTATTTCTCTAGTTGGAGACAAGAACAAATATTTTAATTTACATAAGTAATTATGCATAACTTCTGCTCTATCAGGTCATAATTAGATATTGAAAATTTTAAATGAAAATCCTACAAAGATTTATGAGAACTTAAGAATGAACAAGATAATTTTCTTGAGCTTATGTGATTATTTGAAGAGTTCAAGAGACTTAAAGCCAACAAGTTATTTGACTGTAGAGAAACAAGTAACAATTTTCTTGATGACTATGTAATATAATGAGATAATTAGAGTCAATATTGAGCACTTTTAACATTTAACCTAAACAATTTCAAAGCACTTTGCAAAGTCGTATATGCAATTAATCGTTTTGTAAAAAGACTCATTACTCTATTTTAGAATTTGCACTAAAATTGCATTGTCAATATTATCTTAATAAAGAAGTAATCATAATATTTTCACATTCTTTAAGCCTAATTATAATTTCTAATCATTCTTACAATCCAAATTATCTTTCGTAACTTCTATAATATTTTAGTATATTAATTTTTATATTTATTATAACCTTTAATTATATAAAATTAAAAAATATTTTATAATTTTAAAGGGTATGAACCAATAAACACTTCCTCTAGTCACAAGAAAAGGCTGTTTCAGGCCTTTTATTTTTGGGCTTTTGGGTGGGTCATAAATTAGAATGAAACTCAAAATCTTTTTATCCTTCCCTCAAACCAAAGTTTCATTAAACCAAAATATAGTAATAATATTAAAATAATAAATTTGAAAAGTTAGATATATTTGGAATTGCTTAACCATAAATATAGACAGGTATATTGGCTGCATGTTTTCTCAATATACCCTGCTCTAAAGATGAAAAGGATGATGAGCATGATACCGTATTCCACCGATCCAACCATCGTCGATCGCACCCCCAAAGGGAGAATGTAAAAATTCTATCCCAATTACGTGAAATATCTAACATCCTTGATAATGATTTAAAGGGTAAACGACCCAAATTCTCACTATGCTTTTCAGTTGCATCAACAACTCCACGCAGTTAAGCTACCATCAATGTCATACTAATAACTCTTAATTAGGACGGAGTCATGCCAGCTTCAATTGTCTCCCTAGTAGATTTACGGCTACCCCGTCGCGGTTTATTTCTCTATCTAAGCCAAACTAGAATCGTTTACAATTTGAGCCACTTCCCCAATTTCAGAACAGTTCCATTTACATTAGACTCAACAGCAATGCTGGCAAGAGTACCAGGATGCTTCAGAAAATGTTGGTGAAGGTCAGAAACTCGCTAGGAAGCTCGAAAAATGCCACTTAATTGTCTCATAAAGATCCTAGTACTAATTGCAAAAATTGGGGTTTGAATTACTTATGAAACTAACCATCTAACTTTCACTTCTTACAGTCCTTTCACTTCACAGTGCTACATGTTCCTAACCTGTTGAATGGATGTTAATAAATAGAAACAAGTACAGATGAAGTTCGCTACCTTCGGGTAAGATGTTACGATGGGTTGGCTGCAGTTTTCATAAATAATGTCTGATCTTTGTTACTCAACCTTCTTCCCAAATATCATCTTCATCATCCCCTGAAGCTTCTGCTTCAAAATTCAAGTCATTGACTTTGAAACTTTCAATTGTACTCCCTGCAATAATGCAAGCAATAGTTGTAAATGAACATGGAATGAATTCAATCCCATCATATATTAAAGGCAGTAAAGTAAAATAATGATATGGTCACTTAATAGCTTCAATCTAATTTTCAACCGTTATAGAACCAATGTCAGTACATTTGTTTCCCAAACCAACTGGCACCAGTACAAGGGAAAAACCTAGTCAATATTAAGTAATAGCACATCAATTAATATATGACTACCACCCGTATCATCAGATTGTAGTCCAGCATAGTAATAAGAAAACAAGAAGAAAGTTGAGAGAGAGAGAGAGAGAGCGCAAAGTTTCTAGTCATCAATTCTATTGCAATAACAAATGATCAAAATATTTACAGGGAAAGGATATGCTAATTGATCCTCCAAAATCTCAACAAGGAGACGGAGTAACGAAGAGTTTCTAAATTTGCATCTAGCGTAAGTTCACCTAAAGTCTTTCCCTAGTGGTGGCATCTGATTCACCAAGGGAAAGCCCGAGAACACAGGATAGGTGATGGATCTCACCAGTAAGACACATGAAGATATGTTCTGGGCCTTACAGTCTTATACAATGGAACAGTACCATGCTACAAAACAATAAGACTTACCTCCAACAGGAGCTTCTTCCCAGTCATCATCTCCATCAATTTCCACACGTTTAGACTTCATGCCCACTTGACGACTAGAAGATGAATCAGTAACATCGTTGGAGTTTAATGTTTGGGATGACTCCTGCTGTTTCTTAGCAGCTTCTTCTAATTCTTGGCGCTTTTGAAGCAAAGCAGCATAATAAGCTTTAACATACTCGTCCTGTCACATAATCAGAACCAGATATCAAGTGAATAAAGGAAATTATACAGCATTTGATCAAAGAAAAGTAAAAGATCTATCATATAAGTTACTATAAACCTGCAAATTACTCTGAGCATCATTTCCATTGATGGATTTTTTTTCATCTGACAGTTCCACCGCTGGTGCTGCTAATGTGCCATCCATCTTAGACTCCTGCTTGACCTCTCCACGTTGCTCCTTTGTAAGGTTCATTCCCTGCTTTATCATCCATGGTGGTAAAACTTTCAGACTCGAGGTTGAAGTTTCTGGTTTGACATCATCTTTGCCTTCAACACCCGAAAATGCAACTTCAACCTGTTCCAGACCAAATATAATTTAATCATTAGTATACAAAATTTTATTAACTAGGCATCTTAGAAAGCCTACAATCTCCGCTGTTAAAATAGAATACAAAAAGACTGAACCCAAGTAGTGTCTACTAAGTGGTAATTTTAGATCCCAAGGATGGAAGCAAAGTTCAGTGTAATGATCAATAAAATAATGTCCAGAAATAGACATTGCTCCATGGCAAGAAAATTTTGCTTTATATTATTTCAGAGATCACAAGCTCTGCTGCATTTTTTATTCCAGCACTCTTGAGTGAATAGAACCACACATCTCAGCACATCGTTTAGCATATCAATCTGCTGTCCATGTTCTCAAGACCAAGGACGGTAAGACGGACCATAAATCTAATTAACTGCTTTCTGAAAAGAATATTGATATAGGGTAACAGAAAATGTCAAAACTATATGATAAATCTAACTTAAAATTAGAGTGATTGCCAGACTTATTCTTTTCTTCTTATTTCTAAAGTTTTATGACTCACTTCTAAGCCTAAGAATCACTTCTAGAAAAAAAAAGTCTCCTCTTCAAAGATAAAAATCAGACTTCATAAAATCCTCATCCTCTTCTAAAATTTAAACATCCAACTTAAACTAGAATCCCGTCATCTAAATCTTGTCAATGTAAGGACTCAAACTTCTTGCACCCTAATGCATATTGAATCATAACGACTTAACTAAACCTATTCCAATTAAGTTCTAACACGAAAGACTGATAACTAAAAAGAAACTGACTATTAAAAAAATAACACGCAAACTAACTCTCATTCCATGTCAATATTGTAAATTTTTATTAGTTAATAATCCCAAAAACTTTAAGAATATCAGAAATGACTAACCAAAATTCCTCCTTGCAAAAATTAGTCATGACAAGATACACATCTGACCAACTTTTTTGAAAACCAAACCACTAAAGTGCTACAGCAATAACTAAACAGATTGGGAAGGAGTTGCAGTTTGATACACTGACAACAATAGTAGGAACAACTAGGCTGTTTCCAAATTAAAGAATGTTAGGAAGCATGATAAAGGATTTAAGAATATTTACCAGGTTTAAAGTGCTATCAGAATAACTATACTGTTCAGAAACTTCTGCAGCTTGAAAACATGATGAAGATGGTGGGAAGAACTATGCAGTTTAGGATTTGAAGACCATTATCAAGCATGATTATGGGTTTGCAGGTGAAATTGGGGAAAAAGTGAACAATTATACCAAACATGCCAAAGTGAACAATCAAAACCATCTGGGAATAACTTTATGAAAGTCCAACAGCACTGAGATAGCTACTATATATTTTTGTTTCTCAATGATAGCCATATCAATTCTTAAAGAATAAAGTGCATACTTGTCCTAAACTATCAAACTTAGTAGTTCTAAACCATTCTCCTATATTATTACTCTCCTTGGCCTTATTATAGACGTGTCACATTTTAAACAAGAATGAAAGTTACAGTACGACCAATTCCTAGAATGCCCAATTTTTAGTTTCCTAAAAACACTCGTTTTAACATTCTGATAGTTGGAATAAATGATAGCCTCGGGTTCACACCAGAGGAACAGGTTTATACACATGAATTACAGGTGAAGTGTTGACTATAATATGATCCACATAATTCTTGGAATGAAATTCCGGGCAAACATGTTTCTTGATGTGTGAGATGCGGAGGGACAGAAGGTAGTTTAAGCTAAATATGCAGGAACTTGGTAATATCTCCGAGCATAATCCACATTAGAATTATTAACAGGACAAAAGGTTTTAATTTAGGTTTCATTCTAGCACCAAGATAAATATCCAAGGAATCAAAGACAGCCATTCCAAGAGCAATGGTAGATATGTTCATGCCTTGTACAACTAGGTAATACAATTGCTAACGATTATATCTGCAAACAAAAATAACCATCATAAATTGCCTGTCAAAGACTTTCAACTTCAATTCTATCTTTAACTTGCTGAGCTAAAGGTCAGTATAAATTTCAGAAAAACATTTTAAGTTTCACCTTAATCATCTGATTAAAACATTATCATATGTTCCAAAATCATACTTCGCTTAGATAGGATCCACTGGTCAACAGCAACTTTCGTGAAAATTTCATTCCCCTATAGCACAGCAAGAACAATAAGGGCACAGGTTCATGTAAGGACCAAAGTGCTGTTCAACTGGATCATTCAAAATTGCCAGGAAATAAAACTTCTAAATCTCCTGGCAGAAACAGCACCAATTCAACATATTCAATCAAAGTGGTTGAAAACATTACTCATCCACACACTAACAAGTCCAATAGCGAGACAGAATTGGCCAAACAGGAACATGAAGCAGATGGGAGTAGCATGACCATACACCTAAAAGGAATATGCCGATTCTTATAGTGCACACAAGGTAAAATCGAATCTAGACATCTAAAATGAAACTTGATGGCAAAGAACCTTGCTACCTTAGTCTCTCCAATAAATGGCATGGGTGTTCCACCATATCCTAGCCCTTGAGAAGATTTAGAAGGATCATTAGATGAAGAATCACCATTTGCTGCCCGGCCAGCAGCACTTGCTCGAGCTTCCCATGCTTGAAGAGTTCCAAATTCTGGTACAGCTAGATCTTTCACTCTGCTTAGTTGCTCCATCAATGGTTTAAGCTGCACCTGCAGCCATTTCATATCATTTTTAGGCGAAGAGGAAAAACATGAAGCACATGCACAGTAAAAAAACCAAGCCTTCACAGTCCCCTCCCCCCGGCAAACAAAAAAGCCTTCACAATATCTATAATTAGCAGGGAGTTTCTCAGATCTCGCACAATGGTTATCTACCTTCATGCAATTCAACAAGAGAGAGGGAAAAAAAAAACAGAAAATCTGAAGTGGCCATTTTTTGGTGGAAAATTTACAAACATAAAACAGTGGAAGATTAACTGCCTTTCCTTTTGCATGTGTTAGAATAAAAGGAAGTCTATTGGCTCTAAGATCTAGCTGTAGAATCAATGTGAAAAGGGACAAAACAGCTCCATCACTGTCACTGAAGAAGCATGCCAACAACATCCATTTATAAAGGTAACAAATGATGTGATTGACCTATCCTTGTTCTCCACTTTGCAATCCAGGCAGAATCAAGTACTAATAGTAACCCAAGTTCTGAAATTAATAAGCAGACATGTAGCCATAAGTACACCAGTGGTTCATACTAATGGTTAAGTACACATGAATGACAGAACAAACACCAAGTGTGAGAGATTTGCAAGGATAAAATGGAAGTCTGAGAAGGAAATTGATTATTTGAGACTCAATTAGCCAAATAGCATTCATGGAAAACTTTTTCTACACTAGCAAAAATACAAACAAACAAAAAAAATCCTGATTGCCAATACATTGAAGACTCTGGCTACAGACATCCTTCAATTGTGAAAATTTGACTATACAAGAATATTTGCCACCTGTCTTTCGAAAGCCCTTAAGAGAGTAAGCTCAGAAATAAAAATCAGGATATCCAAATAAGATATATATCTAAGAAGATGATTGCATAACGCTAATGGTACTAATTAGAGGAAACAAAGGAAATTTCAGTAACAAAATTATGTCATCCAACTGTTTCACTTTCTTTAGAAGAAGCTGCATTGACAAGTATTAAGTTTAAAGGGATATACATATAAAATTATCTTGAAAAAGCATCACTTTCACAAGAAAACAGATACCTCCATCTTTTGAAGCATATCTTTCAACTTTTCACGTCGCCGCCTCCTTGCATTGTCATCCCCCTCTCCTACTTCTTGTGCAGCTAACTTGTCACTCTCTGCCACAAGCTCCCCGTTGCATCTTTCACAGTGGAAATATTCATCATCTAGTGACACCAATTGTAGTGCATCCAAAGCATTGTACCTAGTTGGATGGCATCATCAAATAGTCAACTAGAGCTACATAAATTCGTTCTAACATACAACGAGTGAAATAAAAAGACTTGCAAAAAAGAAGGAAAATTTTGAAGAAAAAGAACGAGTAAATAGATTTTTTTTAAAAAAAAGAAAAGCACAGAAAGATACCTCTTCCCACAGTTTGGGCATATGTACTCTTGGACAGTGTTCTTGTCTTCCAGCTCGTCCTTTAGGTTTTTCCTCATCCGGTGCAACCGGTACCTGACAACATCATATATCTGCCATGCGAAATGGAATTAAGGCATCTCTTTCACAAATTTAGAATCAATTGAACAGAAAAATTACAAACATAATGAAATACTTAACGAGTAGATTATAAATATGGATTAAGTACACACAACATGCATACAGAGAGAGCGAACCTGTGAATAGTCAAGGCAACAGTAAGAATGAGTGTGCAGCTTAACCTTCTCCTCTCCCTCCTTGCCAACTTGCTGACCATCTGCTGTGGCAGCAATTGCAGCACTATACAGCTTTGCACCTTTAGCTGTCTAAATAAAAGAAAAAAGGTGATGGGTCAAGCTCTAAATGACAGAAAGAATACCAGTTACATGAACAAGAAGAAACAAAAAAGTTCACTAAAGCCATCCACAAGAATGCACCATTAATAGTTATCTTGTATTTATGTCTAGGATAGTATTCCCAGTAAAGTATGAACTACATGCACAAGGGGAGATTCCATTAAAATGACTAGCTGATTAGTACCTTAAGCAACCGTTAAAATTGGCATAAATATCACAGAGTTAATAGTGGTTCAACAATTGGATCCATTTAAGACTAAATGCTGAAGCTCAGTATCAACATCATACGTATTCAATAGTGGACCTCCTAAAGGGTACAGTTTACCATTTGTGAGTTTCTGACAACCATTAACCTTTCATGTAAAGACATCATTTAACACTTTAGCAAAAAGATAACACTGGCATTAGTAGTACAAGAAAAAATTAGTGTCAAACATGAATTCAAAATAAAGCATCAAAGGCCTTCCGCATCAAGAGAACAAATCACTGACCTCTTTTCTATGATCCCGGGTGATTAACTTTTCCTCCTCAAAAAATCTAAGAGTCCGACGAAGTTGTTTAGAATGTAACTTCAAATCCTTTGCCAAATCCTCTTCTCTAACCCATTGCCTTCTGAAGATATATTTGAGGGGTTAAAATTCACTTAAATCAACTCAAGTCCAGTTGCATATCGGCCACTTAATAAATAAACTGCTAGACTGCATAAAACTGCAAACCTGGTGAAATGATTTGAGCAATCAAACAAACAAAACCTTAAAACTTCCATCAACTAAACCGCTTTATTTCAATAGCGAGAAAGATAATCCAAATCGGAAAAGAATATCAGAGTACTTCAGAGAGTCCACAACCTCGTGAGGGCATCAAGGACCACGACGGCAATCCCTCTGTTATCACTCCTTCCTCCGGCCTTGGGCTGATTGTCACCTTTCGTTGTTATATCGTCGTAAAACGCTCTCGCCGCAAGCTTCACCAACCTAATTCACTCAATAAAATGAGTAAAATTACATAACAGAGAATGTTATGGAATGATTTTATTAGAAAAAATTAAAAACAGATTCAGCGAATTAGCATATACCGATTGAAGGGTTCTACGCTGGTGCTCATAGTAGACAATTAGTGTGAATTAGGGTTTTCCACAGAACCAAAGTTCAGGCAAGTGTTCTAGCTTCTAACAGAAGCAGATCATAGCAACTTCCTCGGATTTCAGAGCTCTAAGATACAGAAAGACGCTCAGAGTCAGCGAGAGAGGCAGAGATCGAAGTGGAGGCTCTTCGAACCAAGAAAGAGCCGTCCGCATGAGCGTTTAAATAATTTTACTAAAACATATTAAATAAAATTCATATAAAATTTAAGGATGAAGATATTTCTTTCACAATTAAAATATTAAAAGTTTTTCAAATTTAAACTAATTGTAGTCTTTTGAAATTTAAAAATACTTTTGGTTCGATGTTTTTTAATTTTTATTTTCTGTTCTTAATTTTTAATTTATTAAAAAATTTATTTTAATTAAAATTTGTAATATAAAAATTGAAAACAAAAATTTATGTTACGAAACATGAAAAAAAAAGACGATGATGATAAATAAAAAAATAACATAGAAATGCAAAAATAAAAAATCTAGAAATGCAGAAACTAGAAACACGAAATGCAAAAACATAAAAGCTAAAATAAATAAAAAAAATGAATAATAACAAACAATTGTAAATGCAAAAAAGCAAATAAACGATAAATAGGAAAACCATTAACCCAGAAATGTATAAATAAAAACTTGGAAAAGCAAAAAGTAGAAAAATTAGGGATCAATGGAATAAGAAACTAAGACAACCAAAAAAAATAATGCAATATAATTAAAAAAATATCAAATCAGCTCCGAGAATTCACCTGTTTAAAACCCCAAGCTTTCGCATTCTGCATGAATATAATAAGGATATAAGAGATGAGTTAAGGACGTAAGAGAGAAAAAAAGAGCAAAGAAGTAGTAGAAAGAGAAGAGATGACTTTGAGACGTAAGAGAAGAGAAAAGTGAGAGGAGATATAGTTTCTATAATGAAGGAAGTTTAGAAGAGGAGGAAGTAGAAACTAAAACGTGTGAAAATTTGCTATGAAATATTAAAAAAAACATCTTTTTTACATTTATGTAAAGTTGTAGTTTTTTATTTTTAAATAAATGATAATAGTATTTAACC